>MU275339.1:0-57732 GCA_022160315.1 Panus rudis PR-1116 ss-1
GTAGGTTGCCAAATGAGGCATGCAGCTACGATCGATCCCATCCCGACTTGGACAGGTTGCATCCGGATACGGACTTCTGGGTATTTTGCTGATGCATGGAGCTCTCCATCCAGAGCGTAGACTATGATCTTCTTCCATTCATTCTTCACCTGCGCAAAAAATTAGTATCATCTCTACGTCCCCGGGAGATGGAACTTGAAGGGAATGAAGAACAGAGCCGCATAGTTCTGTCGAAGCTCAGTGCGCTGAGGCATTGGCTCTCCGCGGCCTGACACCCATCTCATCGACGTATTTGAAAAACTGCAGGGCGAACTATTGGCTTTTTGCGCGAGAAATTCCGCTGGTAGAATTTCGCATTTGGGATTGCTCTGCCTTAGACGTGGGGAGTTCGACATACCATCACTTCAACGTAAGTCCCACGATGAACAAGGCTTCGATTGCGTTGACATCGCACCCATCCAGAGAGTCGTATGATTGATGTTCTATTACAGGGAGAATAAGTTGTCGAGAAAAGCGTACTAAAAAGTAAATCCAATGAAGGTAAGCCTGATAAGGAGACGCCATAGTCGCAAATGTAAGGGAGAAGTCAAAGACGGTCAACAAACTTGAATTTCTTCTATGATATGTTCATCTCGGACAGTTGACTCGAGAGCACGAGAGTCGTCAGAGCTTGTAGGTTCTGATTTTCTGAGAAAATGGTCAGCCATTGAAGGATCTCCTGTGAGAACAGCATGTTAATCAACTAACTCTTCCGCCTTTGGCTCCTCTACTTCGGCAATGGGATTTTTAGAATATACGATGTCTTCGTCATCCAACATGACATCATGGTTTGTCCCTATGTTCCAAGAAATATCGTCGAGATCGCGCATCAAAGCACCAGCATTGCCCACGAAATTAATCGAGGATGCTTGTCCAAGACTGGCATTTGGGTCACCATGGTTGACGGCGCGCAAGTCTAGCATGAACCGGGAGAGCAATATCGAAGCAACGCTATACGGCAAGTTGATATTTCAGAACATGTACTGCTGGCTTTCAGGACAATATGTGACGTACGCTTCGTTGATGTAAGTGAATGCCGACCCCGGTCCTCGCACTGAGGTTGACAGGTCAATCGGGACAAGCTTAATGTAAAGTAATCATGGTACGCACAAGCAGGATCCAGAGTCAGAGGTAGTACAGTGAGCACGACCGACACCACATTCAGCAGAGCCATGAGCCTGTCGTGGAGAGGATATGTATTACATCGACATGAGTCTATGACATTGATACGAGACAAGTACTCACGAGAATTGCACAAAGCCTAGTATATCGAATAGAATCAAATGATTGTGAGGACCATATGAGGCAACGACAAACTGGGAACGCACCACTGCGAACTAAAAGCCGAGACAAACTCGACTTGAGCTTCAAATCTGCACTCAGTTTGTAGCTGTCTGACACGGCGACCCAAGTGGCCCACAGAACAAGGAGATCGGATGCAGTAGCGAATACTCTAGTCAAAACGGGGACTAAATGGAGAGCTAGTCAATATCCAAGCTCAATGTCGACATTGAAAAGGGGGAACGAACAGCTGAAATCACAACATCAGTAAGTATCCCTGCGTGCAACCGGAAAGTCTGCAATGCGACTCACTATTGCCAGGGAACGACTGAACTCTCTCCGACACATCCAGCTAACGGACCGGAGGGAATTGTCGACCATGTTACGGGCAAGCTCACTCTGTACTGCGGCAGAACATCAGCATATATGTAGCAAGCGCATGGATCGAAAACAGCCGTACGAGGTTAAAGGCTGGTACCGGTAGAGATATTACTAGGACTGCTAAGGTGTGAAGCCAATTATGAGAGATAGCCCAGATACGTATGCTCTGAAAGACTGTAGACACCGGTCACGATTGAACAAGAGTGTATCAAAACTACACTACTCACGTGGGATGGCAAAGTATCCCATCATATCCAGGGTACTTTGCGTAATGGCAATCGCTGAACATCTGCAAGGTCAAGAGTGCATCAGTATCCTTCATTATCGGCAAGGGACCATCCTACAGAACTGAAGTAACTTACTGCTACGGAGCACGTTAGACAGCGTAGAATACCAGCAGCAAGGAGAACTTACTGCTGCCGTAATGGGTGAGATAGTGAAGTCGAAGACGACCTCCATAGCCAGTGCAATCACTTCGACATGGCGAATGATTAAGAATAGCACGGTCATTACGGACCATTTTTTCTTCCAGACAAATTGGATTTCTTGCGGGAAGGTCAGGGCAGTATCGTAGAGCATAAGGGCTAATGAAATCTGCTCAGAATGACTAAAAGCTTCTCAAAATCCTGGAAGGACACACCTATTGCAGCACTAGCGTATGTTGCCTCCATACGGAGATCGCTTCTGCATGTTGATGATTTTGTCAATGAATAAGAAACACGACAAAAAGTAAATTTACATACACCCATGATGCGAGCTCGTCCGCTGTAAGACCATAATCGTCAGACATTTTCAACCCTGCCTGGGACTGAGGAGTGAATGTCCGGGCCAATGTAAAGGGGGAACGCAGCGAAAGTGGTGGAGTACCAGGGTCTAATTATACCAGACCTCGTGTTTTATCCTGGCGTCTTGAACATCCGAGCCTCAATAGCGGCCTAAGGAATGCAACGGAACACGCAAACAAGTTAGACGAGAACAAAAATACTCAATTGAATCCACATCAAAGTGCAATGTCAAGTGAACGTATCTGAGACATTCGCGATCGGTGTTCCAGGGCAACATCTTCTTCCTGATGCCAAACTAATCATGATTTCGATGAGACTCTGAAATAGTCACCGGCTATACTGATCATCTAGATTCTATAGTGGGACGTACAGTATGCAGTATCATGACGTGCCATTTGAGCGTAGAGCCATCGCTATGACATATTACACGGTCGGATGGCCAGTGGGGGCTCCGAGTCGTTATTCTGAGCTTTACACACGCTCAAGCTTGGGTAGGTTGCCCTCGGAAAGCGGCTTGCAATTGGAAAGTCCAAAGCCACCGTGTCACAGCTTGTCAGGGTCATCCAAGGGTCATCCGAAAAATATCAATGATAAGTATGTCTTACAGTTATATACGAGTTGTGATGACCGGTGCATATGTACTTCCGTAACGGTATTGCAACGCGAAAAGGATCGGGGTGGAATACTAACACCACCGACTCCGGAGTCCTCAGTATGTACAAACCCAGTATATTTGAATATACCTCACCCTGGGCCTGAGGCGGTGGATAGGATGGTGTGCTCCCGGTGTGCTCTGAGATAGCAAGGGAGAGTGCTGCGACGTCTGACCAATGCCGGACTCCTCAAGCTTGAGCTGCTCGAAGCGATGAAGTCTGTCACTACTGCACTCTGCAGGGAGTTCATCGAGAGTTCATCTGGCCAAGCTTATTGTGCATGTCGAGATAAACTCCCTACATCAATTGTGCGCGTCCGTGATATAGGTACAAGTAACATACTGAATACAAATCTAAGTGCGATATACCACTGGAAAAACGGAAAAGATCGGTGAAAAACATACTTGGGTTGATTCGCCGCAACATCGTGCTATGAGCTCTGCTTCTCGACGTCTTGCAGAGCCTTCAAACACCTGAAAACGGCATTGACACCCTCCGCCACTCGAGACCTATCTTCTTCAACCACCCGTGACAGGAGCAATGAGACTTTGTCAGGATGCCAGCGTAACAAAGAAGAACGTATGCGATCGCGTCGAGTCCCTTCAGCGCCGCGCACAGCAAACGTAGCAAAGATGAAACTCTCGATGGCGTCATGCTGAAGATCTTCCAACGTTTGCGGAGGATCATTCACAGGCCAAGGGATATCATCCCAAGTGACAGGTTGATCAGAAAACGAGGAAGAGGAAAGGTCCCGCCATCGTTGTTCGTATGTGTTCCAACGATGAAGGATGGCAGCTTCTGCGTCCAGTCGTTTTATTTCTGCCCGCATAAACTCTGTACGCGCTTTATCGCGACGACCAAGCGCGTCGCGGAGTACACCGCCTGAGCGGACCCATGCTAGTTCAGATTTGAAGATTTCTTCGCGTTCGCGCTCAATTCGTTTCCGTCGGAGTTCTTCGAAATGGCGCTGATGGGCAGGGATATCGTTCTCTTTGTCGTCAGTGGCGTCTTGATTGTCATCAGGTCTGGAAGAAGTGGGGTTTGAAGGTTGTTTTGTAAAGCCAGAAATATGACGAAGTTGATCAAGCTCGGGCAGTTCGTCGGGAGTGGGAGGGCGAGGTGGCGGAAACATGAAGTAACCCATACTGGGGGATGGTATACGTGAGCAGTTCAAAATATAGGACAATGTTAAACCAGAGTAACGCGAACGAAGGGGTTTCACGAACTCACCTGGAGGTACGAAGTCAAGTTGCAGTGACGGCAAGAGCCTTGGAGGAAAGCTTCAACCAGACTCTTAGGACACGTGCCCCACACTCCACGTGGAGGATCGTTTGACATCTGAGTTTGAAATGGTTCAGTTCGTTGCAATCCAAGCAAGTCACGGTATTCTTAAATATTAATAATGTGGGTGTACTATTCCCATCATCTGCAGCAGAAGCAACTACGATTGTCTCGTAAGATGCATCTTTTAGCCGTACTTGGTGCAGGATTAGAGGTTTGTCGAGTCTGTTCTTCTAAGTCAAAGCCAGACTGTCACGGCGCTTATGCGGCATCTCACGGCAGACCAGCTTGCTCTGCCACCGTTGCGATATTATACGCAGGTTCCCGCAAAATCGTTTGCTTTGTGCAATAAAGGGAAGCATGGAGTTCCATGCATTGTATCCTGACTGTAAGAAGGCAGCCCAACTAGGAGAGGTTGAACGAGAATGGCTGCTATAAGGGGATGTTACCGCCAGACGGGCGAACCTTATCTGCCCATCAGAGTCTGCCTGCGCCGTTTGACCAAAGACTAAGACGCATCCACCGAAGACTGGTCCCTCGGCGACGTCTGGCAGAATGACGAGAGAGTATTACTCTCACCACATCCCGCCACCATCCGGAAACCCATATGGCCACAACGTTCAGCACGACGTCCAGCAACCTGCGCACAATGCCCTCGACATCCACACTATCAAGATTCCTGACCGACCATGTTCCGTAAGGGGTTGTTCTGCAATGCTTCCGCCAGAGTATCAGCAGAAGATGTGCGAGGCTTGTCGCAGCAGACATCGTATATACGCATCCACAAAGCGGGCCAAGCGGAAGGCAGAGAAGATGGCAATGGGAGGACAGGTTGGCCCTGTCGCTTGGATGCCTCCTGACCGTGAAGCACGCGAGGTGCAGCAGCCTCCTCCCGCGCCTGCGTCGCCTACACCTCCAATCTTGGTATGTTTTTGTTCTATTACCACTAATTATTGTATTGAATTTCTCTATTGCAGTCTCCACCAAGAATATCGCCACAGCCCCTACCTGCCCCTCCGCCTGCCCCAGCACCGGCACTAGAACCTAGACCTGAACCCGTGCCCGCTCCAGTATCGGCCCCTCCAACTTCTCAATTCCCTTTGACTGCCACGAATTGGGACCACAATGCGATTGACCCGAGACTAGTATCACATCATACTTCCCAGCAGTCCGTGTCCTACTCGCAACCCAACTATAGTTACACCCCTACGTATCCCCATGACACTAGCTCAGAGTTAGCCCGCGCACTGCATCTTCCTATTGTACAGTCCCAGCCGCAACACCAGCAGCAGCAGCAGCAGCAGCATCAACAGCGACAAGAGCAGGATATTCAACACTCCTTCGTACATGCTCCGCCTCCCCAAATCCCCCAAGAGCATTCCCATCCGCAAGCTGGACCTGCTCAACCGCTTTCCGACCATGCTCATTCCACCTCCCCTTCGCAGAGCTATAGTCCACCCCAGCCATCTACATCCTATCATTTCGACCACCGCGGTGAGACTTCCATGAATGACGTATCGGCTGAAGCGTCGGATATTGGCGGCGCTTCACTTCCGAGTAGATTCTGCTCTATCAAAGGTTGCAAGGCTGTCATACCCGGTGATTCTTTCTTTAAGATGTGCGAGCCGTGTCGGGACAGGTATCGCCACTATGGAACGACTAAACGTGCGAAGTGGAGACGAGAGAAGCAGGCTGCTGTGGAAGAGCTACAAAAGCTACGTGCTGAGGAAGATAAGCGACGTGCAGAAGAAGGACTTCCGGTAGGTCCATATGTCAATCTATTGCGAGTGCTGAATTGATGTACTCATAGCCTCTCCCGGAAATCGATGGTGACTGGCAGCACTTTCAACCAGATGGTGAAAACCCTTCGTCGCATCCCCCGAACGTCTCCACCCCCGCACCGCGAATGTGCACTGTCTCGCACTGTAGAGAAGTTCTCCCGGGGAGCTATCCATACCTACGTTGCGAACGACATCGCCTACAGAATCGACATCATAGTAAGTTGAAGAGGGTGAGGGACAAAGAAAGCAAAGCTGTCGCATTTGAGAGTTGGGCTGCTGCCGTGAGCGCTGTGAATGCTTTGAATGCGCAGAGAGAAGCGGCCATGAAGGAAGACAGTCTGTTTGGCGATGGGGATATGGATGAGGAAGAGGAGGATGAAGATGATACCACGCCATATACTGAAGGGCAGGTTCGTCTCGTCAAGATAGTTAGGTATATGCGCATATATTGACCCTGTTCCTCAGATACAAACCGAGGGAGAGCCTGGCTCAGGTTTGCCCCCTGCTGCTCGAGGTTCACGACGAACAAACCATGTCTGCTCAATCAAAGCGTGCTGCAACCTGTTGTCACCCAATAACCCCTGGAAGATGTGCGATTCGTGTCGAGCTCGAGATCGCAGCGCGCGGAGGATCAAAGCTTTGCGAGAGAGTGGTGTTCCTGTGGACCCTCTTCCTCCAAGACCGAAGACTCCGCCTGATCTCGAGAATTTGACTAAGACGAAGACGAAGAAAAAAGCGAAGAAAAAGAAGAAGAGCGACACTGCGGCAGAGCAGAACGCGGGTCCTGTCCCTCCTGATAACACAATGCAGAGCGGTGTTGAGAATGTCGCAGGCCCTTCAGGCAGTCAGCAGGGAGACGGTGCGAATACGGAGCCAGCACAGTCCTTGGTCTTCATGGACCCTGTTTACACCGAACATAATGACACATCTCCGGTAGGTTCCTTCTACTGCAGTAACGGTTTACGGGTGACATCCAACTCCTTTACTCGCAGTCATCTTTGTCTTTTATTCTTTCGGGCGATTTGAGTGGCGCACAAGGAACATATCAAGGAGCTCAACCATCTCAGCCCCCAGAAAGCAGCAATGTTCAGTCCGAGCCTCCTGCAGATTCTTCCACTGCAGGTCTGCCCAATACAGCTCCGGCTCCAGCATCAAGTACTCCTGCTGCGCGACCAGCAGCCAAGAAGAAAACCAAACGCAAAGCAAAGGCTACGACAGAGACTGCAACCCCAGCAACCACTGCGCCTGCTGCTCCCGCCGAAACAGTTCAAATGCATCCGCCGGGAACAATGACAACGGCCCCTCACATACAACCTCACTACCAGGTTCCATATTATATGCCTCCGCCCTACGCTATGCCGGCGTATCCTGGAGCTCGGTATCCGTATCCTCCGTATTCGAGAGATCCATATGCGCCTTCACCGATGTACCAACCTCCGCCGTATCCTTATCCGTATGCGTATCCTCATCCGCAAGGGTATGGTCAAGCCTATGGGCAGCCGTACCCTCCGCCGCCTATGCCTCAGTCTCAACCACCACCTCAAACGCAACCTCAAGCCCAACAACAGGCTCAGCCAGTGCCGCAAGCTTCTTCCACTGCTGGATCGACAAGTGTCCCTGGGTACCCAATGCCTTCTTTGCAGTCAGCTGCTGCCTCAAGTGCAGCATCAGCCGCGAATGCGACTCCTCCTTCCAATACCACTCCTACTCCTACACTACCCGCAGCATCCACTTCCGCCGCACCCTCGTCTTCATCACTCCCGATAAACACACCTCCTAATTCCGTTCCCGCTACAAGCCAACCTCCAGTGCAGCCTTCGCCCGCGATACCACCCGCTCCTACCCAGTCTCAACCATCGCCAACGATGCTTCCGCCTCCACCGCCCGACCCATCGACGATGTACTCCATGTTCGCGTCCCGACCTAGGGGAGCTGGTAATAAGAGTACGGCGGGACCTCAAGATGAAGGGATCAAGCTGACGTTCTCGGCGAAGACGGGGGAGACGTTGAATGAGAGTTTATCGCAGAAGCGGAAGAGATCGAATGATCAACAGGCTAGTAGTGTTGCGAGTGGTGCAAGTGAGGGAAGTCCGGGTAAACGACAGGAAGTCGTTCAAGGTGGTGTTGGGAGTGATAGCGGGGTAGGCATGCCTGAGATATCGAGTGCACAGTTTGCTGCTGCCGTTTCTGCTATTGCTGCTGCCGGGGTAGGTGGGACACAGCCCAGTAGCAGTAGTGGGTCTACGACGTCACCCAAGAAATTCGTACGTACTCAAATAGTTTGTTCATCTTACTGGACGAACGTCGCTCATGCTATCTTACAGAGTTGTGCAAATAAGACCTGTCATCGACCCGTCCACTCCGAGGGTTCCGTGTGCGAAAAATGTAAGGAACGACTGAAGAAGAAAGCGGCGCAGGCGAAACAACGGTATCATTTGGAGCCGAGGTCATTGGTTGGCCATCACGGTCATGGTCATTCTCCAGCGAGGTCTGTGTCTGTGAGTACACCCGCGACTGAGTTCGCAGGTGCGCCATCGTCCAGTGCGCATGTTGTGTAGATCCTATGAACCCAGGCCTCGCAGTGAAGAGGTAGGATGGTCGCAAGCGTTACATTCATTGACATTGCTTCTTGAACTAGCTTACTTATACCCATCTAATTTGGGTTTTCTACAGAAACCAGCTTGGTATACAATTGATTGTTTGATTGTTAACATATAACTTTATCGACTTTATGTATTCTCGTCGGTCTTGAATTATATACTTAGTACTATTTCCCAAGACGTACGGTCGGTATCGGACCACGGAAAGGTGAAGTCCAGGTCGAGTCTAGTTGACCGCTCGTATGGGTATGGTATGTAGACACGCGCCAGAATTGTCCAGTAATTCACCCTGTGAATGTGATGTAGGCATGCACTCGTCAGGGCCTAGTTTCAGAATGTTGGTTGCGAGTTGGGATCATTCGCTGCAGCCTTAGCTAACTTCACCCTTTACCAGAGTATAGACTCGGAATCGCAGAATCCGTGCACGTGACTGCCAAGAATACGCGTCGCGTTCGCGTTAACCGAGTTAACCGCCGTTTTTTCTTCACTTCGCTTAACCAAATCAACGATCGGGCTACGTAGCTCGATAGCCTTGCCATCGTGTTGAACGTTGAGGTCGCGGTATTGCGGATATGGGTTGCGATTTTGAGCCCCTTTTGTACTGAATTTCGAGTCATCTGGAGCAAAAATTGGTGAGCATGGTCACCGTACTTACTATGTCGTCAGAGTTTCTAACAAAATCAGGCCTCAAACTCCCTCTCAGAAAATTGTAGCTGCGGCCCTCATTCCTGTGAGCTGGATGACTTGGCAACCCTTCCCTCCTCGGACTGACGCGACTTTGACGAACGTAAGGAAATTTTCGAAAACACCAACTTGAATCTCGTGTTTGTGGACTATGTTCCGCATACTTCAAATGCCCCCGGAGCTTTTGCTCTTGATCTTCGAGTACTTGGATTGGCGCGAATTACTCAGATGCCAAATGGTAACTTTATTTTGATTCACCATGTCTACACTTCTGACACTGGATTTTTCTTTCATGATGCAGGTATCGTGTCAATGGAGAGACGTGATTCAGCAAGCTGCACCGCTTCAATATAAAATCGCGTTGATCAAGTACGGATACAAGTATGACGACTCGACATCCAAGGACATCAAGTCGTCTGTTGCAGCATCCCGTCTAGCAGATATCCACCGTTTGGAGGAACGGTGGCTAAGTCTGTATGACTCTCGTCCGCAGGAACCACCACGACCTCCCGTCGTCATACCAATATCTTCGCGCAATTGGTTGGATCGAGAAAACTGTGACTTCAGGCTCTTCAGTAACAGCTTAGTCGCTATGAATGTGGTATCTGACACTCTCGATATTGCCCACATCACTCCCGGGGGCCCACATGGTGATATTACCTTTTATCGCATAGATTTCGCTTTTGGGTTGATTCTGGAGTATACATATGATCCCGAGCAAAATCTCCTGGTTATCGCTGCTCTCAAGTACGCATTTGCATCATGTAACCATTTGAAGTGCGCAGCTGATATGGTCGACACAGTGGAAACATTAACCCCGGTGCGGATGGCGCAATTTTTATATATACGATAAGACCTCGGAGCGAGAATGGACCCCCTGGTGTACAATCAGAGATGCTGAATGTCACGGCACTTCCAACGTCTCACTTCCAAGACACGGGCCTATCTGTCTTCCTCCGCATCGTTGCTGACATCATCGTCATCGCTTGGGCCGACGCGCTGTCAGACCCATTGCAAGACAACGTTGCTGTTTATCACTGGCCTACCAATCAAATTCTGCGGGTATGTATTATTTCCTTAGTGTCCTTATGGTGAGCCTCACATCCCCACTCAGCAATTTATTAGCAACGCTGCGACCCGCTACCTGGATGCCGTCCTCGCGTGTGAAAAATACCTCCTCTTACTGTGCCTCGACCAGTTGGAATCTCCTGCCTGCAACGCCCTTCGTTTGGAGATCTATGAACTCACAATCGACACAGATCCCTCCATTGATCAAGTGATGCACATTTCCAACTTCGAGCTCCCTGTCCTTAGCCCTCAGTTGGCGGAATGGGGTTCCCTTCTCTCTGCCGACCGCCAACGATGCTCTTTATTCCTTGATAATCGCATGCCATCTCCGCTCTCACCGAGCGCTTGCGCTCCGGAAGACCTCATGGTTTATTTCGACCTCCATGGTACTATTGGCGATGAAGATTCAGAATTCAATTTCGTGACATATTCTTTCTTTGCTTCTCTGTCAACTTTCATTCGTGACACGACAGCATCGTCACCCGATCCTACTACATACCCTTGGTCCGCTTGGGGACCAGAAGGGACGCATTTATGCGTAGACACTCATGTCTGTGCACAAGAGGCCTATGACGATCCCAATGTCAACAAAAACCACCGTTATCATAAACCAGTATTCCTCTCCGGATACCGCGTCATAGTCAATCACGGAACCGCACTGATGGACTTCAACCCTTACTATGTCTCGAAACTTGACTCATCGGAACATTTGCCTCCCGGTGCGAAAGTTGTCAAGGACCCGTGTCTAGCAAAATGTTTAAGCAACTTGTCGTGTCCTCGTTGCCTTACGTTTGGATCCCATTGTCTGCTCCTGAACTGCACCTTTCCAAGAGGCAGATCCGGCTCCGAGCGATGACATACCAGGAAAGCTCTGACGCGAACTCAGATCCCGCTCACATAGGACTTGACTCGGACCTGGACACAGGCTCAGGTGGGACGGTAGGTGACGGCTTGAATGCCGGCACAGGGGAAGATGACGATCAAAGCATCGATTTGTCGGAGGAGGAGGACATACTAGACTCGGGTGAGGATGAACGGGGCTCAGACAGTGGGCGTAGTACTGAGTCGGGGGCATATGGGGACCCAGTCTCGGACCCAGATTCTGATGACCCAGATTCTGCTTTCGACACGGGTCCCGTTCGATTCTTCTTTCAAGATGCAGATGGATTGAAGGTGAGTCGTCTAACTGGAGAAAATGCGGCATCCTGATCAAACCATTATAACTAGCTCTTGCGTCTTCTCCCCGATCCGAACAATCCTCACACAATGGCTTACATTGAAATTCGCTCACTGTGACGAAGTGAAGCAAGGCGGAATGCCTGAGCTGATTGATACCCCTGATATTGTTTTTTAACTCATGAAAGATTAACATTGTTCTATTTGGTCTATGGCCACTATACATTTGTTGTTTCCGTGTCAGGCGCACAAATTGGTACAATTATCCAGACCCCTCCAGCCAGTTCATTACCTTTCCGTGCATCCGCTTCTGTTCCTCCTCGCGATGAATCTCCTCCAGCTCCGCCTTTCTCTTCATGATTTTCGGGCGATTGATGATTTCGGTATATCCGAATGTGAAAATGTTATACCAATCATGCATGCTTTCATTTTGCCTCGTTTTGGGAGAGGCCGCGATTGCGGCGTTCATTTGCACCTGGCTTGTTGGCTTGAGCGCGGTATTTCCAAGGCCAGGAAGAAGAGGTGTATGCCACCAGTTCATCGGCCCCAAACTGTTCCATGACGGCGCAGCCATATGTAACTTCAAATAGGATGAGCGGCGGCCACATTTCCCTGTGATCCTCTGGGGAGTGGCCAATGTACCATCACAAACATTGCTCCAGTAGACTTTATCATTGTTGGGGGGGGGGGGGTCCCCAGCCGATGCAATATAGATGAAACGTTTTGTTCATTCCTTTCCTGTAGAAGAGCCAGTTGATTCCGAGCAAGTGAATTATGTAGACTTCGACGAAACTCTCTCATATCGTCCATATCTTGCCGCGCGTCAAGACGACCAAGGTTTTGATGTTGAAACTTGAAGAGGACGGAAAACTGGATCCAGATGAAGAGGGGGTTTCAGATGAGGAGGGAATTTAACTGGGGGAGGGGATCCTGACGAGGCCTGGGACTCTGAGGAGTATCCCATGGGTTCGCCTCGATTCTTCCTCCAGGATAAAGACGGATTGAAGGTGAGTTTCAAGGTAGTCCAATCGTCGACGCACTATTCTGATCATACTGCATTGTGATTAGATCGTACGTCTTCGCCTCAATCCAGCCCATCCTCGTAAAATTGGTACTATCGAGATATGCTCACTTTGACATGGTGAAATGGAAGTCGGACAGGCGCATTTATTCTTGGATGCGTAGTGGTTTTTCTTGAGCTACATATGGTACATGTACGTTAAGAGAACATCGAGACGGAAGACGGTGCCAAGCCTCGTTCTTCCTTGAAGTACATTTTGGTATCAAACTTCTAGCCCCCGAGGGTAGTCACGCAAATTCACGACCGAAAGACAACAATATGACTGCATGGTTCATTTTATTGTTGCAAAACTGAGAGGAGAGAACTATATATCAACATCATAACTGATAAAGGGGGAGAGAGGACGAAAGACAAAGGAGAACAACTTTCACTATGGGAGTACAGCTATTAGCCAAGAGCATACGAAACTGACGGGTAGACGGAGGAAAGGCAGACGGAGAGACAGGCGGGGAATAGTCAATGGGCTGCGAAAAGACGAGGAATACGAGAAGAGGCGGGAGACGATTAAAACAGAGGGGCGCATAACAATAATTAATACCCCGCTCCCGACTGCCCGACTACCTGCCGAGTCTGCAAAGATGGTGAAGGTAAGGGAGGATGAGGCGGTTTCGTCGGGGACGACTGAGCCTGTGTAGTGACCATCGACGGACTAAGGTGGATGGGCGGCGGAGGAGAATGTTGCGGGAGACGTGTAGAGTTGGCGGGTGACGCTCGACCTTGCCCAGGACTCATTGCATGTTGTATCGCAGGTGAGGGTACCCCTCGGCTCATCGAAACACCGCGCGAACCGGTAGATGACGGCGTTCGTGGTTGACCACCGGGGATGGGCGACATCTGGGCAGAAGCGTCGGAAGCGTTGCTTTCCATCACATGCATCGCTGGCGTACGCATCTGGCCCGTGTTCAAGGCTTGCCATTGCTGCGCCTGACGTGCTGCTTGGATCTGCGCTGAATACCGAGGGTCATTGGTCATTTGAAGGTAATTCGGGGCTCGCATAGGCATATTGGCATGATTCTGTACGTTATTGTCCTGCAAAGGAGTTATCGCATACGCTTTGAGCGACTGCATCTGTTGAGGAGTCAAAACAGCCCCTCGAGCCAAGTACGCCGAGTTATTCGGTACAGGGGTAGTGTATCCGCCCAGCGCGAGGTGGTAACCATTCTGGTAGGCAGGTACTTGGGTGGGATGTTGTTGATTCTGAGATTTCGGACGTGCTGGGGATGACGGGACGGTAACAGGGGAACTGTGTGGCGGAACCGCAGAGCTAGCATCGGCGACACTTTGCTCCACTCCATTCATGTTGCTTGGGATGGTCGGCTGAGCGTCCTGCTCCGTCTTCACTACACCGTTGGGCATCTCATGCGCGCCATTTACCGTAGCTTCACGCGGTGGAGATTGCGACGTTGTTGGCGGGAGAAGTGGCGGTGAGATTGCACTTGGCATGTTCGCCCGAGAATTCGAACTAATGCGAGGAGTTGGGACCAATGGTGGAGGCGGCATACTCTTGAGATGCGCAGGCATAGAGACCGCTGCACCACCGCCAACAGACGGCAGGGACATTGACGTGCCATTGGGATGCCGGATCTGCATGCCAGATGCCGATGAAGAAGCAGATGGATTAGGCCGCAGTTGAGCAGGGAAATCTCGCCTCACACCAACCGGCACACTGTTCCATCTCAGGGGCACAACTTGAGTCTGCTTGCCATCAGGGAGAGTCACGGTGATTGTAGAGTCGGTCGCAACCGTCATATGATCTTGCTCACTGAGCAAGGACATAACGGCAGGCAGATAGCTAGAGAAGTCATGATCAGTATTTAGTTTCTATCATCTATAAAGACAGCGAGAGAGACGTACGAGACACTGTGGTCGTCAACCAGAATCCTATCCTCCTCCTCAGGTCCGCCAGGACCAGCAGCAGGCACATCATCGTCATCAAACCGCCACCTTTCCAATAGACGTCGAGTCCTCTCCCTCGCCTCGTCATCATCTTCCGAATCGAACCCAAGAGATACCGGAGGAGGCGCAAACGACCGCCGGTCGACAAGCATACGCCCTCCACGACCGTACCGAAGTCGCACCGCACGATGTCGCGGTGGAGATGGAGGAGTCGAAGGGCCATCTCGCGACGAAGACGACGAGGCGTAGGCTTTCCATAACCGGGATTGATACGACGTTGGTGTGGGTTGGTAAGGGTTCTACAGGTTCGCGTTAGCATAGAAGATCACATGCACCAAAAGACCCAAAAGACTTACGTCGATGGCGTCCTCCCAATGATGGTCTTTCGCCCTTCGCTCCGACATTTCCTCCTCGATCTTCTTCTGTATCTGCTGAAAGCGCGCCTTGGGATGCATAATAGGGTCTTGGGAGTGAGTCGGCTCCCCATTCGTCGTGGGGCGTATCTTGAGAGGCAGTCGTTGTTCCGGCTTCGGTCGCTTCGGCGGACGTTCCTTGTCCTGAAGAAGTTCTTCGTCCTCCTTCGTACCCAGCGAGGGGAACTTCCGTTTGTGATCAGCAAGCATGAATCGCTCGATCCAAACCACCTGCCCATGTGCAGCCGATTCACGCTTCAACTGCTCTCGGGTATGGACAAGTACGGCCAGCTCGTTCGCTTTTTCAAGCTCGGCTTTTAGGCGAGTCATCTTGTCCGAGTACGTCGCTTGCTGAGCACGGGTCTTCCGAACCGCTTTCAGCTCGCGTCGACGGAAACAGATGTACGACTCGTTCAGCGTATCGCTCTCGTCAAGCTGCAAAAACACGACGTCAGAAAAGGGAACTAGAACACAACCAGCAAAACATACATTGACCGACGGCATGATGGGATGGCCAGCACGCTCAATGCGCCGCTCTCGCCAATAGGGATAGATAGCCTTTGCATTGCGCAAAAGCTTGTCCCCCAATGACGCGACCCAGGACGGTACCTCATATAGTGCAAACAAATCAGGTGATAGAGGAGAAGAAAAAATATTCGAAAAATCTGAGAATGGGGGTAAAGTTTCGCCTTGCCCGAAACCCTGCACAAAGCTGTCAGTACGCGACACATTGCGCGATAACGAGAGAGAATCGCTAACATGATGGAGAAGCGGTGCTTGCTCGTGTGTTGCTTTCTCAAAGATTGCCATCACGAGCTCGAACTCGTCCTCCGACATAGCGATGGGCTGCGAGACTTCAGGGTCCTTGCCCTTTGCCTTCGAGCTACGTCCAGAACGAGTGCTAGTTCCCGAGATGGCACCCTGAGCACTCGTTCCTTCGCCGCGAGCCTCTTCGTTGTTCTTATCGAGCCATTCTTTGTCTCGCTCGTCCATGTAGTAGATAAAGCCTCCCGCCAAAGCGAATGATATTGACTCTTCGACAGTGTCAGATGACTTGAGATAGTTGACAGGGTCTGTCCATCGACCGGGCGGGTATAATGTCTCATAGTCTTGGACGATACCGGTACTATCAGGTGTAGGGATGTATGCTTGGGGCTGCGCGGACTCCTTCTCTGCCGTCCGGGTCGCCCGAGCATTATTCTGGTGTCGGTGGGCGGCAGCAGAGAGGACGGCTTGCAAGTGCTCCTCCTGAAAAGGAAGGATTAGTCAGCATGCTGCGGAAGAATATTCCCACGGTCTCAGCCAATCAGAGGCGGCCACACCCCTTTCCTCAACATCGTCGCCCACGGCGACGAAAAGCAAACAAAGAGGACTCACGTTTGCGTCCTCTGCGTCGACGCCTGCAGTCGAGACGACCCTGGCCTTCTCCTCGTCCTCATCGAGCACGATCGGGTCGGCATCGATGCTTTCCTTGATGACCTTGAGGCGTGTCTTATTAGTAACACGGTTGCGGTTGCGGAGGGTCGAAGGTGCTGCATTGTGGTTTCGTGGCATGTCATGGAGAGCGTGGAGGGACAACAGAGGCTTTGTGCTGAGAGTTGAGGAGGTTCGTAGGGGCGTGGGGGGCGACGGCGACGGCGCTGGCGCGCGGGGTGTCGAGGCCGGAGCTTGGAAGATTGGCCGATAACGATCGGCCCGACAAAAACTGAAATCTCGCCGAAAACGCTTGCTGAGGTAAGCAACTTGCCATTTCGGGACACACCGCGCCTCTCTGCGCCGGCGCAGGCGTCGGGGGCGCAGCGGCGGGACCCATGCAGGGCAGCGGCCGCGACCCCAACGGCCGGTGCCCGCACGAGCACGAGGGCGGTTCTACATACAATGGTACTACAATATGCTGAAGGGGATGTGAGACTCTGAACAAGACACGGATCGCTTCAGGAAGAGAGGACAAGGAGAATGTGCATACCTTGGAAGAAACAAATCCGTAGCTCTTTCGAAAGCGATAACATGCGATCGGAAGTACTCTCTATCCTCTCAACCTCTCTGAATGCATCCTATCTCTGCACGGCGCGTCGGGGGCAGTCCTCTCACGCACAGAGTGCGGCAGAGACCAATTACGCTCTCTGCAAAGGGAGAAAAAGGTCAAGCAGCCCTGACTCTTGTTCAGGGTGGTCTACAGGCAGCGAGGAACGTACCGAGAATGTAGAAGGGGATCGATAGTCATTGGTACAAAAGATGGGCCACACCGAGGACTCATCTGCTTCCGGACAAAACTCACCTTGCCATGTCGTCATAAAGTGGGCATATATCCACCTCAGACTGCGCAAAGCATCACAGATAAGTTCTGAAGCGTCGAGAAAAGTGGCAACAGCAAATCTGCCTGGAGGACGTGAGGGAAGACGATAGAGCTTTCGCATGCTGCAGACAGTCTGCAGAGGCGGCCATACCAGCGATGCACGTGCGGGAGCCAAGCCACGTGGACCTTCACAGTTCTTCTCCTTTTGGAAGTCGTGGTCATTGGTGCTTTTTGTGTCCATCTCCAGGACAAAGCTGGTCTCTGCAGGGTCCCTCAGAGTTATTCTGCATTCTTGAAGGACAACAAGACGGTAAAGATCATTCAAGTTGGTACTGTATGAGAATATTCAATATGAGACTGATGTCATTACTGCAATTAACGTGATTGATATGACTACAGCTTTATGTGTACACAACGTCGCTGAAATAGAGAAAGGTACCATAAGGAACTCTGCAGGATGTACTGGCCACCGGGAGTAATAACTGCACGACTATTCCAAGGCTCCCAGTGGTTCCTAGTGTATCCGGACACGGAAATGTACGGACAGCGAATGTATGGACCCTCCGGACGGGTCATTCAGGAGCATGACGCAGACGGAGGTCATCTGAATGAAAGCTACTAGCCAAACTAGGGTTTCCCAAGGGCAGTGAATAGGCAACGAGATCAGCGGGATTGCGAACAGAGAATGTTGGTATCAGGCCTATGGAGCCTTGCATTGGGGCATGAAGAGTGGCAACCCTGAACCCTTGTGGAAGAGGAGGGAAGCTGTTCTGCACGCTGGTCATGTCAAGGATTGCAGCTAGAGGGGGTGCCTACTTACCTTCCGCCTCCCACGACGAGCTCCGAGCTCCTGACGCGTGAGGATTCCGAGACGACTCACCAGGATTATACTTCCCATCCATGAATACTCGGAAAAGTATACCGCACTATAGCCGCTCACCATCTTTCAGTCAACGGAGGAAGACGGTGAGCCCGCACAGTTGCGGGGAAAGAGAACACCGTCTCATGGGGAATCCTCTGGCTGCTATGGATGGGTCGACGACAGCTTGGTCATCCGCGCTTGGCATTCCTGCATCAGCCCTGCATCTGTCTTCGATGGTCTGTTATATTGAGCTTCGATTCGGTTTCGCAGTTGCCAAGGGTGTGGCGGGGCTACTACTACGAATCTTGGCAGTCTACAAACGGTTACCCAACTACGCGGGCGCAGTCGTTCGGTAGTGGGGAAGGTTATATAGACCGTTGCAACAGCGTTGACGGAAGTGGATATCTGACAAACAGACGAGAGGAGCGAAATAGCCGAAGAGAAGCGGCCGAGACGCGTAATGGGCGATTTGTGAGAACCAGATCGGCCGCGTCCACTGAGCCTGTGATTAGTTTGTGTGTGCGGCGAAAGAACGGCACAGCGAAAGTCTGCAGCAGAGACTCGATAAATATAAGAATCTTCAGAGTTGAAGAGTGCACACCACCACCGTCGCCAGAGCCAAGACCCGCCGCGGTCGGTTGCACGTTCGAAGGAAGTTTGCGAAGGATGCGAAGACAAGAGGCGCCCGGAGGCATAGCCGTTAACGTTTGCGTGATATCGCCTGCGTCGTACCCGAGGTGAGATAAGTACCGCGCCTTGGTCTCTTCTCCACAACTCTATCCCTGACCGCCATCCTCACTCTCTTCCTCTCTTTTTCGTTTTTCTAGTACACACAGTATTGCGCTCGCATCCTCCCCGCGTGATCCGTACCGCACCAGTTTCGAAAATACATCATCATTTCTTCGAGCCTGGGCTCAGGTCACGTACAAAGATTTGAACGGTCTGGTCCCAATGGACGACCCTCATAATAAGTCGGACGCTCGAGCCGTGACTGACTCTCAATCCCCCACAACTATGCCCCATAAGATCCCTGCTCCGCCGCCCCCCTTGCAGTGGGACTGGGACGCGGAACATGCAGACAGGAAACTCGAAGCAAAGGCGGACGCAGCTTTCCGCGACAGGCCATTGTTTCAGGTGGACAGGAAACTCTTGAAAGACATCGTCCAGGAGAAGCTGGCCACTGAGGTCGCACGGATAACCTTCCTTGGAGCAGGTAAGAAGCTCCCCGTGCGTTTCTTTGTAGTTTTGCCTATTAACCCATGTTCTTTCTCGTAAAGGGACCTTCCACAAGGTAAGTCTCTGCAACATGCCCTAGACATGGGGAATTGCGTATTGACAATTCTATTTATAGGGCTATCTCATAACACTCGTTGATTCTCGTGAAGTTGTTGCCCGTGTGGCTAGACGCTTCATGCCTCGCATCAAGACAGAATCAGAGGTGGCGACGATGCGTTATTTACGTGAGCGAACCAACGTTCCAGTACCTACAGTATACCACTATGATTCGAACCCATACAACCGACTGGGGGGTGAGTACATCATCATGTCCAAGGTATGTGCGCCCCTGTCGCCACTACGGCCGTCACGTGATCGTCTCCGTTGACCGTCTATGCTCATCGTCGTCTAGGCTGTTGGCATCCCAGTCGGAAAAGTGTTCCATTCCATGTCGCACAGCGAGCTCATTGGCTTCATGGAAAACTTTGCCATGCTCGTAATCCCGCTCTTTGGCCATCGATTTCCCAAGATAGGCTCCCTCTACGACGGTCCGGATCCGCATCCCGTACCATCAGAGTCCACGTTGACTTCACCAACGCCAACCGCAACTCATTTCGTCCCTCGCAGTATGATGACGGACAACATGGCGACGCCTACACTTGCTTCTTTTTCTAGGGAGAAGATCAGCAGACCTCCATCTGAATTCCACGTTGGGCCTATCGTCTCCTGGCCTTTCTTTGGTTCTAACCGGGGTGAACTCGTTCATCCTACCGAGATAGACAGGGGACCATGGCCTTCGACCTGGTCATACCTCATGGCATGCGTCCAACGCGAGATCACAGGTGTGATACTCGAGAACGAAGGCAAAGCCGCTCCTCACAGGCTTCACCTCGACCCGGACGAGATTCAGTCGTCGAGGCATCATCATATTGAAGCTCTCCCCGGAGACGAGAGTGACAATAGTGACGAGTATGATTGGGAAGAGAGTGAAGAAGAATGGGAGGGTCCCGGTGATATGATGTACCGAGATTACCGAAGGATGCAGCGTACCACGTTCTTGGTCGCTCATCTCAAGGAACGGGAGGAACGTGTCAAGGCGGAGATGAGCCGTTTCGTACAGCTCATGGAGCGTCTTGGTGTTCCTCGTAGGGAAGACTCAGAGGGTGTCGGCGGTACTGATGACGACGACGGTGGCGGCGGTGGCGGCGGTGGCGAGGAATTCGCTTTGGACTGCCACGACCTCAGCCTCGAAAACGTCTTTGTCGACCCAAATGACGTTACCAAGATTGTAAGCTTTCTCATTCACCACTTCACTTTCATCGCGTCTAACCAATTCCAACAGACCTGCATCATCGATTGGGAATCCACCACGACACGTCCACTCTGGGCATCCGCACACGTTCCCGCCCTACTCCAATCCAGCCCCTTCACCGCCAAACTCTTCCGAGCCACAGTCGAAAAATTCGCTCGTCAGCCAAAGACGATCACTATAAACGGTGAAGAACGCGAGCTATCAGCCATCGCCAATGAATGGCTGCACTGGGAAGCTGCCGGCGTCCGACTGCGCATGGCTCATCGTTGCATCGAGTGGGATGGATGGGAGGAAGGGTTGATTGAGAGTATTCTTGGACCGGAAGACCAGGAGGAGGATTGGTTTAGAAGTTGGGAAGACTTGGAGGGTTCAGATACTCCCGCGGATTCCCCGAGGACGTCCACCTCTCCTACCTTGACCGACTCTGAAAGCGAGAGCGATGTGAGCCCGCAGAGTCAGCGCAGGGCTAAAGGAGGCAGACCGCCTATGGTTGCGAAAGTCGTTGCGGCCGAGAAGGAGAAGGAGAAGTTGCTTAATGCTACTGGTGATTATTGTGGTGGACGAGGAGGTGAGCTTGGGAGACGGCTCGAGGCGTGGCTTACTGTTAGTGGTGACGCCGAGGGTCGAGTCGAGTTGGGGAAGAAGTGGGCGGGCGATGATGTGTTGTCGCCTACAGTCTAATCGGGTATGCCATCCTAACATTTCCTCTTCATTATGTTCGTTTGTGTCAATGTCGCGTCATGAATATTCGTTCTTTCATCAGGACTCTCTTGTGCATTCCTTCTTGGTTCATTCGACTACCCCCTGCATTCCACCATCAACCCTTCCGGATACCATCCTCTTGCCAGCTAACGATTTTTGTCCGACTCAAGTATGTATATGCCTTTGCCATGTATAATTGTGTCTTGTGATGTATCGTCTCGATTTTACTCGCATTGTAACATCCACCCAAATGATTTCTTGTTCTCTCCCGCGTTCTATGTTCGTTCTTTGTCCATTACGATATTTATTGGTTCATGTCAATAGGTGATAATGTAATACAATGGTATCTTCTGGTTTGACTACGAACAGCGATAGCGATCTGCAAGGATGTATATAGATCGTACACACAGGAGCCATTATTGCTACAGGACAGGTACAATAACTTTCACCTCTCAACCCTACAAGAACCAAAAAAGAGCAACAACCAAAAAGATCGTCCGTCTATGCACCAATAGTCCCCAAATACTCAACCTCATACAACGTCGGTGTTCTCGGCGGGCTAATGATCACAAAGGGGAGAGAGGGGGGAAGAGAGTAAGAGATTAATAACCCAAAAATAACTCCAAAATATATTATAGAGAACGGCGTGCGTACCTATCATACGCAGGTTCAGTACATGCAACTTCATCTATACGACGCTTCAACCATGCAACAACGTCCGGACCCAACGTGACACAATTATGCACTTCCAACCGTCGCAGCTTTTCCGGTACAGTCCCTCCAACTGATACAGGCGTATTGCCCCCAGCCGGATCCGGATTCCGAGCGTCCACCAGTCTAACGATCCTTGACGCGCCAGAGTCGGAGTGGGTATGACAAGAGCGGAGGACGAGAGTGGTCATGTTTGGACAGAGCCAACGTTCCCCTTGGCCATCGTCTTCGGGGATGGTGAGGGATGTGAGGAGAGTCTCAAAGGGTGCGTTACCGACTTGGAGGGTTTCGAGGTGTTCGAGACCGCTGAGGAAGTGCCAAGATGAGACGTTGACGGATGAAGAGTGGTATAGTCCTATACTGGGAGAATTCGATTCGTATGCGAGGGATAGGTGGGAGATAGCCGGGTTACCAGAACGCGCGAGAAGGTGTGTGATCATATCGTCAATGGCGTCCCTCGTCTCGATATCAAGATTGAGAACTTTCAATGACGGAAGGGAGAGACTCGCAAATAGAGAGCCTAGAGTATGCGTCCCACCCATACTAAGTTCTTTCAAATGGTGTAATGTGGTCATCTGCAAGGGTAACACGGCCGAATGTACTTGGGTAAAATGCAACGATAAGCTCTCGAGTGTAGGACTGGCGGTGATCATGCGGAGCAGACGGTCTGTGGAGACTGCCATACCATGTACGGCACGGAGCGAGAGGGAACGAAGGTTCTTGAGCATCGGCGATGAACATTTGAATGGAACGTAGGTCAGTGTCAGCGCCTGGAGACGATCAAGATTGTAATGGCTGCCTGGTTTGGAAGAAGGAAGCCAGGTCCATTCCCCGTATGCGCTGTGCGGATCTGCACATGAGACCTCAAATTCTCTCAACAGGGGAGCATCACCTGTAGCTAAAGATAAGTTTCCTTTGTCCACAACAGACCCCGTGTGTATGTGGTCGCCAAAGAGCTCAAAAGACGTACCTGCGAAGGACTTGAACGCGGCGATGGAAGCAAACTGTTTATCAAACCTAAACACGAATCTCTCCCAGCGATGCATCTGTTCTGCGAGATAATAGAATGCGATATATCCCCAATGGGTATTCGACCGAGTTTTTGCTTGCTGCGCAGAAGCGACGGTACTAGGTCGTTCTGGTGCCCCTCCTCCACCGCCGCCGCCTTGTTGGTACCCAGGGGGAAAGATATCGGGGGCGTTGTCACCAAAGAGAGTTCCTGTTGGGAGAGGAGGGGAGTCCAATTGAGCGTCCAGCTGCTGTACGAGCTGCGCCATCGTACCAGTTTGTAAGTATGCAGGGACGGGAGCAACTTGGATCGGTACCGTCCAGTCGCCAAAGGTATCTGTCACCATAATGGTCCCCGATGATGTTCTTCGGCCTCCTCGGGGTCGACCAAATACGGAGGGTGGTGAGGTTGGGCTGCGAAGGAATATCTCAATGTCAAGCGGGATGGTCGAGCCGGAGCGCTCGAGCCACAGTCGAATAGTGTCGGGGGCAGCGTCCTGCGATGTTACGAGTCGTATCTGGGATATCATTAGAAACAGTGAGATGCATGTATGCGCCTGGGGGACAAACCTTGGACCATAGTCTGGGCATTGACAGCGCCAACCGCCGCCAGTGGGTGCAGACAGACGCAAGCACCCACGCGCAACATGGGTACTCTTCAAAGTTGTAGAGAAACACCTCAGCAAGAAGCTCCTGTGGCAGCCTGCGGATGGGGGACAGGTAGTACAAGGTGTGAGCCACCCGCCGTTCGAGCTCAGCCCGTTCACTCTCGAGTTGGCTGATAGTCTGTCTGTGTTCCTGGATGATTCTGGCCAGATGCAGCTCAGCGTCCTCTATCTTGCGCGAGAGGCTATCGACGGCGGAAGAGGAATTCTCGAGGTCTCTGCGGGCATCCTGAAGGGAAGATGCGGTGGGAGGGTCTGTGAATGGAAACGGATGCATGGTGGTAGCAGACAGAGAGAGGGAGTGGCTGTATTCGGGCGACTGATCTCAGATCCCATATATGTTTGCCCCGTTTCCGCGAGGCACTAGCCAAATCCTCAAGTGAGGAGGATATTCTCGAGTCGGTGCAGGCAATACATCTCATCGATGCTCTGATACAGGGGCAATTTACAAATACATGTAGGATAACCGTCCGGGACACTGTATAACACGAAGAGAATGCGCAGGGAACAACGTCTATTTCTTTCCAGCTTCTATTGCGTCGCCGTTCTTGCAGGCCACAATCTTCACTTTCGGCGAGGTCACAATCTCGTTGGATTCCATTTTGAACGAGGCGTCCTTGACGATGAATGTCCAGACGTCGTCGCATAACCGGTAGGTATGCAGGTGGCCCTGTGCGCGGCGATCGCTTTAGCCTGGGTTCTTCAGGCACAACAGCAACCAACGCACCTTCAGCGTCGTCTTCGTCTTGACCTGCTTCACAATCGTGTCGGCAAGAGATTTGTCGAACTATTCAAATAATATTGGATCAATTCTAACATTAGCAACCGGAGAACGGCGCACCTGTTGAAGCACTTTCATAGCTAATTGCGGTGTGATGGCTCCGCTAGTAATCAGCTCATCCAGAGAGTCTGTCAGGGCCATGCCAATCCTGCCACTTGTGTCAGAACCCATGCAAGGATACCCTGCATGCACAGCAAAGACACATACGAGGAGCCCCGGTAAAATTCATAGTAAGCAGTCGCCATGATAGGTGCAGTTCGAGACTCGAGGGGCTTCTCCGCAAAGTAGCAGCAAGTCCAGGTGGTTTAGATGCGAAATAGATGTCTTTCAAGGATATTGGGATGTCGGCTGCAGATGGTGGACACCGGTGAAGGAGTCGAGAGAGCCATTGAGTTCATGGATGTCGCTTACTACCCAGCCTCGTGACGTGACGCGTTGCTCGTCACATCCCTCTCTCGATCGCGCTCTGTCCTCGACCTCCATCTCAATATCTGCCTGACATTTTGCAAACTATTCTGCCCAGTCCTGCCCCCGTTCGTAATACAAGGAAACCAAAAATACACATTTCGAAAGTATATTTTTACACCTTGCCGCATCCCCCGATCCACACCGGCAATGTCGGTTTCCCATCCACACTACCCACTTCGTCAAGCTTCTCCAACACCTCCCAACCCGACCTCAACTCTCCAAACATGACGTACTTCCCATTCATCTTGGCCAATTTCCCCTCGTCGGCTGTGAGAGTCACGAAGAACTGGGAGGAGTTTGAATTTTTGCCCGAGTTGGCCATGGCGAGTGTGCCTCGACGGAATTTCTTTTTGAGGCCTTCTTTTTCGTCGTTGAATTTCCCGCCGTAGATGGACTGAATGGAAGGAGTTACTTAGGCGCGAACACAGGGATCCAGGATAGGGATTGGTACTCACCTCTCCGCCGCTCCCATCTCCTCTTGTGATATCCCCACCTTGAGCAACAAAGTCATTCACGACTCGGTGAATTGGACAATCAAGATAATGTAATCTCTTATTAGGTGCATTCTTGCACATCCCCTTCTCGCCTGTACATAGCGCGATGAAGTTCGCTCTTGTCTTCGATAACCCCTGTGCTGAATCTAATTCGAAAACGAGACGACCGGCATTTAGGGAGGGCGGGTTCTCGAAGCGCATCTCGAGTGAGCTCTAAGTACGAGATTTGACGTGCTGAGTAGAATCAGTTGTATGTCAAGGGTTAATTGAGCGAAAGAATGTACGTCGATCTCTCTGAGTATATCTCTTTGCTCTTCCGTTAGAGATTCCGGAGTTGAAGGAAGTCCATATATCGACGCGTTTCTCGACAATAATGCCGCAGTTGCTTCGTATGCTGCTAGCTCTTTTGCATACTTTTCCTTGTCTCCAATGTAAATATCGAGGTACACCTGATTGTCAGTCGCCATGTGAGTAAGTAGTGTAGAAGAGAAGAGGATATGTACTGATGTCGAGTTGCAAGAATCACGATTGCCATATTCGACTCTGATGTCACGAAGGATCTCACGATCGACTATCATATATTCAGGTCCAAGAAGGTCAGTGTTAAAAGTACAGTTCAAGCAACAAAGCAATGTCAAGAGGTATGTGCGAGGAGGGGGGTAACGGGGGTAGCGCAAACGGAGTATGTGGATACCGGATGAGGGACGCGAGTGCAAGAAATCGTCAGACAGCAATTACAACTCCATGTCAACATCCTCAGAAGCGGACTGCTTCCCCTTATCCAAGGAGTCAATAGCTCGAGAGACCTCCTCCTGTTCTTCTTCATCTAATTCTTCTAAGTCGCTGAGACTAAATAGTGCATCTGCAGGAAGGTCTTCGAGGTGGAGATCGTATTCTTCAGCGTATGCTGCGAGCTCTTCCTCTTCGAGCTCCTCGGGACTCTTCTCGAGGGGAGGTTCATCTGCCAAGCGGATGATGAGAATGATGTAGGATATTGAGATTGTAGAACTTACCTTGCAAGTCTTGCTCCCATTCGGCGACGTCGTACATGTCCGGGTCAAATGACGACCCCACATCATGAGAATACGATTGTCTGTACGACTGCTTATGTTTCCGATTCACGCTAGTCATAATGCGTCCAAAAAGCTATATTTGAAGTAAGGACAAGATGTGAGAAGAAATCACTCAAACGAAAGCGCATATACCGTACCTCATCATTCAAAACAGCATCAACGTCGTCCTCATCTGCATCATCCATCAACTCGTCAAACCCGTCACTACTAGCATCACTAAACATCGCAGCTCTCTTCCCCGCGATCTTCCTCTCCCTGTCTTTCACAGCCCTCTCAACACATCTCGCACGGAATCGTTCACGCAAAAACGCTTTGTGATTGTTCCCCTCTGTTGCAGGTATAGACGCGAACGCCTCCTTTGCTCGGGGAGGACGGGATTTAGGAGCAGGTGTACGTGAGTTTGAGCTGGTATGGGACGAGAAGAGAGTACGGTGGTGAGATGACGAGGAAGGTAGACGAGATGAGCTCGGGGAGCTAAAGTTGGGTGTCTTGTACGACGTCCTTCTTCGGGCCTGCGCAGAAGAAATAGGAGAAGACCCAGGCGAAGACGCCAGCGGAGACGAGTCAAGTGGTATGTTATGATAATTCGTATATTTCTTGGGACGAGTGGGTGTCTTTGGCTCATAAGACAGCATGTTTGTGATTTGCATCGTTGAAAGGGACATGCTGGGAAGAGTCAAAATGTAGTGGGTGGGAATTGAGCTCTGCGGCTACTAATGGAGCGAGACGCGCCCGCCCGTCACGTAACAAACGCGTTAAACAAGGTTGTCACGCGTTGTCACACCGCGTTGTTTGCCCCTATTTACGTATATCACGTGCATCGAAAGAGCGGAAGCAGCGGAGCCTCCGTCGCGATTTTTGCGAAGATCTTCGAAAGCGATTGGAAAGCGAGGACAGAAATATTTTTCTCGCTTTCAGCGGCTGGGCTTTTACAGTTTTTGATCCCCAACCTTGAGTCTGGCCTACTTTTAGCCCTGAGAGTGCTTGGCCATGGAGGAGTCAATGTGAGTGCCATCTCGAGTTGTCCCTCCCACCATCTTCGTCTGCGATAGCCCTCTGTAAGTGAATTATCTTCTCTCATTTGTTTCTCGTATCCTACTGAACGTCCATTCAATTACATTGCTCCCGATCACATTTAGCTCACCACGGCGGCTTTCCAAGTGGTCATTACTGTCGATCAACTGACTGAATTGCCGAGGCTCGGATGCAGGATCCTACGCTTTCTCCCAATCCCAAGGACCAGGTCGATACCGAAAAATATGCATCGGTAACTGAGGATACGTCTGCGTCCCAGTTTGAGCAGCAGTTTGGATATGGACGGATCAACAAACTTACAAAGAAACTCCTTCATTGGGGTGTGGAGGCTCGAGGTACGTCTCGTTGAATACAAACGAGTGTTGCATATTGAAATGTTTTGTTGATAGGAATCACACCTGTTCCTGTTTCGCAGAGAACTGATACCCAATACCACAAAATCTTCTGGCTATGGCTGTCCTTCAACTTCAACATCCTTTCTTTCTCCGCTGGGACTCTTGGACCGGTCGTATTCGGTTTAGGTCTACGAGACTCATGTCTCGTCATCCTCTTCTTCAACCTGCTTTGTAGCATTCCCCCCTCATACCTGTGCGTTCTTACAATCTCTCGTCTGCTACAGCTTACGCTAATCGTAGGCTGTTTGAGTTAGAACTACATGGGGACCAAAACTCGGTCTGCGACAGATGTGTCAGGCCCGATACAGCTTTGGGTATTTCGGGGTAGTCTTCGCGAGTGTCCTAAACTTGGCTTCGATGATGGGCTTCACCATCCTCAACTGTATCCTTGGGGGACAGACGGTTTCTAGTGTCTCGGGAGGATCGCTCAGCTGGAGGTTAGTTCCGCAATTAGCACTGACGTCATCGCAGTCAAAGCTGACGGTCGTATAGCGTTGGAATCGTTATTATCGCTGTAGTATCTCTCCTGATATCCTTCTGTGGGTATCGTGTACTGAACTGGTACGTTGCCCCTTCCTTTACCTGAAACTCGCTAGACTTGAACTAAATAATTGCAAAGGTACGAGCGTCTGGCTTGGATACCCGTCCTTGTTGTATACGTTGTGGCACTTGGACTGGGAGGAAAGAATCTCGTGTCGCCGCCACCAGCAGAACCTGCCACAGCTCGCGCCATTCTGTCATTTGCTTCTACCATCGCTGGATTTGTTATCACGTACTCGCCGCTTGCTTCGGACTTCACGATTTATTATACGCCTAATGTATCAAGGTGAGTTCTTGGAAAAGGTTGTGTGGCGTTTTTCGGGTGACTTACGTGCGAGGGTAGATGGAAGATATTTTTGTATTCGTACCTAGGATTCAACATCCCTATCGTGAGTTCACAACTCTCATACCGTGCTAACTTACTACAACTAACAATTACCTAGATCCTCATCCAATGCCTCGGCGCAGCAGTCGTAGTATCAACTCCCTTCGTATCAGAATGGAATGCGGGATACGAAAGCGGGAGCGTAGGAGGCCTCATCGAAGCCATGCTCCACCCAGTGGGCGGGTTCGGAAAATTCCTCACAGTCCTGATCGCCTTGTCCGTTACAGCCAACGTCGCGCCTACACTCTACTCGGTCTGCTTCAATTTCCAAATCTTCATGCCTTTCCTTGTGGTTGTTCCGAGGTATATGTTCTCTCTGTTGGCCGTAGCTATGTGAGTACCCCTTCCCTCCTGCACTTTGCCCGTTTTATCGTGGTTGCGATTCTGATTGAACAACACACTCCAGCGTCATTCCATTATCCGTGGTCGGACAACACAAATTCTACGACACACTCACCAACTTTCTCGGTCTTATCGGATACTGGGCAAGTGCCTTCCTCGCCGTCATTCTCATGGAACACATTATCATCCGTCGAAGCGACTTCACCGCATACGACCTTCGATACTGGAACAGTCCTAGTAAACTCCCCACTGGACTCGCCGCAGTAGGTGCATGTTTATTGGCTGTTGGCTTGATCGTACCTTCGATGGACCAAGTCTGGTTCGTGGGCCCTATTGCGGAGAAGACGGGTGATATTGGGTTTGAAATGGCGTTTGCTGTTACTGCGTTGGCTTATATCCCTTTACGACTTGTCGAGCTGCGGTTCAGGCCATTGGTGTAGCAGATTGAGGACTTGAAATCCAATATGATAGAAAGTAGAACTTTGTACTCGTATAGCTACAACGTTATGTTCGGGGGCTTTCGGGAATTCAGAAACTGCTCTGCTATAGTTTGTTCAGGACAAGAAGTAAATCATACTATGGATACAATGTAAGAAGACAAGAACACTTGGATCAACGATTGATCTTCGGTAGATAAGGGTAGAGGTTGCAGGATCCAATCTCGAGGTCATGGATGTAAAAGGGTGCTGGTGAGCAAGGAGAGTAGGATAATGGTGGCATAATTGGTATTGTATGATCAATATCATCAGACGAAGATGATTCATGGTATGATTTCTTGTCAGAGTGTTCTGAAGAAAAGTAATCTGGTAAGACCAGCTCGGGGGACTTCTCAGAAGTCTTGGGTGGCGTGAAAACGGAGGTAAAGCGGAGGGATGAACGGGTGTCTGTGGGGAAGGTCTTCTGGGATAGCGCTCTTCCTTCCACTACCCGGGTTATGATGAGAAGGGGAGGGATCGCCTAGTAGAAGGAACATTAGTCAGTCATAAGATTTCAGGTAAGGTTCACGAGAAACTTACTTGCAACTGTCCCACAACCGGTAGGAACACGAACTGCAGATGACTGTTCAACCCACAAAGAATGACACTCGTCAAAGCCCATATCGTATACAGGGCCGCAGATTCCACCAACAACTCAGCCAAAGAGGCATATTCACGCCCATGTGCGGAGCCAAGCGCTACGCGTACTCGACGACGGAAGGCCATAATGCGAAGCACGATCAGGATTGTGAGTATAGCATGAATCGAAGACGAAGTTGATAGGTAGACAATTGCGGGGATGTCGCACGTTGAAGAGAGCCATGGAAAGCCTGAATGACCAATGAGAGGGATGCAGAATCCGCCACCAACTGAGGTTTATTCATGAGAATGAGAATTCTGCGCAGCTTCGAGTTTTATTGCTTACCGATTAGGAGGAGTAGGATGAAGCTAGATACGGTTGCAATGAACGCCCTCGTACTCTTGCTCTCCATGATGCTATATATGATGTAGAACCGATAGAGCTGTGAAATGATCAGAATCCCTCCATACGAAGATAGACGTAGAACTCACAACAAGCCCCTCGGAGAACCAACTCAGCATAACATATCTGGTGAAGACATCAGGGTCGAATTGGAATGAAGACGGTACAACAAAGACGTACGAAACTGCCCGCACCATACTTGAAGGGTGCCAAACATACTGAGTTATGAACGACATCGGCGCCTCGTAAGGCTGTCGACTGATATTGAACACCTCGTCGAACCACCAGAGGTGCATGGAAAGGCCGAGAGTGGCGAGGACGAAAAGGACTAAAACATAAAGTAATAGTCTACGATCCCGCTTTGCTATTCGCCCAATGGACGAAAGTAAGAGCGTGATGTGAGCACCTAAGTTCAATGTTGAGTTCGTGTAAACGGTGAATATGTGAGCATGATGTTGACGTACCATACGTCAATGCTGCCAAGACCAGCCCGATGAAACTTAGTTCCTGGGCTTGGCCTTTGATCAGCCCGGAAGAAGACGTACAAGTGGAGGTTAGTGAACTCATCCTCGTAAGTATCAGCAAACATTTTCACGACGCATTATATACATCGCAGTTTCGTAACCGTTTGGCACGATCATCAGAGTACTTCTTATTCGTACGACTCTGCAAAGAATGCGGGGTCGTGGCGCAAATGTGTAGTCGGAATCCGATTACATGGACTGAGTGTAATACGATTGAATTCTGCAGATAGGATGTTGTAGGCGCCAATGTCCTCCGGAGCTCTTTGTCGCGGTCCAAACCTTATATACATAGAGCGTTCGGCATGCTGAATGGCATCGCATCCTATTTCCTGCCTGTACATCGGCGCGCATACTAGTAAGTAAAATAGCATGACAAGCTGTCAAGCCTTCAGCGCTAGCTCGGGCCAAGTATCAGTTACCGATATACTTCATCAGGCCATCGAACTCACTGTCAAGTATCATGTATGATGCTTCCAGGCACTTATATGTTGTCGGGAATTATATCTTGAATGGCAGAGAATACTCGCTCTACCCACATCTCTACAATTTCGACGCGAAAACGGGCGTACTGGAGACCGGGATCCGCGTCCATTTCTTTTATTGTCAGAATCAGCATACTAAAGACTCCGCATCGTTCATAGAATCATACCTATTTTCCACTCCTGTAGACGTGATTGCAACGGTTGGAGTACTTGTCGGACAATTTGCCTCAGTAAGCTATAATCCGCGATACCCGTCTAACAAGTATGCTGAATATACAACCGGTTAGGATAGGAAGAAGGACGCACGCGATTATCTACATCTCGTTTGAGCAGCACAAATAGCAAGCCTAGAACTTCCACAAGGCGCGACGGTTCCGCAGATTCCAAGAATTTTTTCAGACGAACTGTTGTTGAGATACTCTCAGGCAAGTGGAGGAACAGCTGGGAGCCCAGCTGGCGCATGAATAACGGTGATACAAACACGTTAGACTGCGCTGCCGAGGATCCTGGCGCAGTTTGCAGCGCTTCGAGGACCGCTTCCTTAACCAGGCCAACTGCTGCGACGCGCATCTGCGGCATAGATTCCTCGTCTTCCGATACTAACTCCGTAAGAAGACTAAGCCTCCAAATCGAAGGGGCCAAAGCAAGTGCTAGCGCGAGAATTCGGAAGGTGCTGTGTCGTACTGATGGGTCTGGGTGAACACTTGCCAAAGGTGCCAGTGAATGTACCAGGGGTACAAGTACCTCCTCAGGCAATTCAGGAGGGGGATCCAATGATTTGAGTTTGGCTAGTGTATCAAGGAGGATAGACAGTGTCCCCTCTATAGCAGTATTGGTCTGAATGCAGAAGATGAGCACATTACTGAAGGCTTTTAGAGTCGGTATATCCATGACATAACCGGGCCTTCGCGCCAGAAGGACAATGGAAGCGATAGATGGTCGAGAGATCTCTTGCGAATCCTTGATACCAATAGCAGCTATAGCATCCTGTATCATAAGGTGAATACTCATAGATCCGATATAAAACGTCGTGAACTACCATCAGCAAATTCATGGCAACGCTCTCCGGGCGATCTGATGCCTCGCCTCTTCTTGCGGGTACAACCAATCTGGGGAAGTTCCTAGAGAATGATTGCTCTAAAAGTCCTTCGGTCGCGGCATTGGGGAAGATTTCAACCGTATTGCGGGCTAAATCGTAGAGCATGTCCTATGAAATGGGTTCAGACGCCGATTGGGCGTATATCAGCGCGTTGAGGTACATACAGCCGAACTAGAACCTTCATAGCGTTCCTCGTCTATCCAAAGGCGCAGGACCTGAATCATGGATGCGACAGAAGGAATGATTATGCGGGCGGATTGCTTAGGTGTGGTCCTTCTGAGTTGATCTATAAGGCGCGCAATTTGAGATATTAGCGGGCTTAGTATCGCAGCGGATGACTTTTTTCGTTTGGCTAGCCTTGGTAGCGCTATAATGGCGAGGTGAGACTTCGAACTCATGCGTGATTAGACGGTCATGGCACACCTAGCTCATATAGCATCAACAGCCTCGCTACTTGAGTTGCAGGTGAGATAGAGACAGCACTGTCTTCACCATCACCGTCAAGTCCATCTTTAACCTCTTCACTCTCCAGGCGATGATAGAGCTTCTCTGCCTCCTCCTGGATGGCCAAGATAGCCTCGCGAGGACTGCAGCGAGACCCTATAGTACGAAGGACATCTTCAGCTCCCTCTTTCCCAGAGGTTAAGACTGTAGATATTGTCGAAAGAGGATCCTCGCGTCTGCGGATAAGTTCTCGTAAGAACGGTTGATACTACCGAGGTGAACTTACCAGATCTTCCGGTTCTGCGCTAGCCAAGATCGTGCGATTCAATATAGTTAAAGCCAGGCTTGGGTTCTCTTGATGCACGGCATCATCTAGGAGGCTAGCTATACTTCGCGACTAGATGTAAGGGATTAGACAGAGACGTGATGCTTCGAATGGGATGTCTGAATCACATCTTGCGAAGAGGACTCGTGGGCCATCCTGGAGGTTGGGTGGATTTGCGGAGAATACTGTCGGCAGCTGAATCGTTTTCCTTAGATCAGAACTTGAAGAGGTTTTGAGATCGGAGGTGAGGTTCGCTGCACTGCAGTCCAACTGCAGTCCGAGAGGACTGTCACGATCTTCTCGTGTGATCGAAGTTGTTTCAGCCGGCCGCGGCTAGTCCAGCGTCCACGCGGCGTTGAGTAGCACATGACGCAACACGACCTACCCAGAATCACATGCGAACGAGCGTTCACACTGTTCACGACATACAAAATGACCTCTTTACTCCGAGGAAATATGGTCACCTTTCGATCCCCCAAATACACGGGGGATATGATCTCGAGATACCCCTCTATAGTCGCAGAAAGTCAATATGTCTCTAACAGCTGTATATCAACGGGCAAAGTCTAATCCTCGAACTCGAAGACCCGCTTTACTCATCTTTGCAATCATTTTGGTGTTACGCTCACGATTGATTTCTATACCAAAGGAAAGCGTGCAGCGTTTGCTGCAGAATGCCAGGGCTTACAGACAGAAGCTTTCCCCGGAAGAACTTAACGAGGCACTTCAACAGGTATACGTCGATGGACCTGACGGCAGCAAGACTCTGCTTATTCCATATAGGGATAATATCTCCAGGGTGAGTTTATCATTGACACCTTCCTGTCTGTGTTTCTCACTGCTTTAATTCACACTGGTCACCCATCGATGCGAACTAAACGAATTCACACCTCAGGTCAACGTAAAGCCAACGCCACGGTCTGTTCTCGCAAAGAACGCAAAACAATTCCCTCTCATCCCACCAACTCACAAACCTGGTCTCGACAAATCCTTCTTCCGTCAATTTCTCGCTATCCTTCGAATTGTCTTCCCTTCTTGGACCTCGAAGGAAGTTCTGATCCTGGTCTTACATTCGCTCTTCCTTGTGGCGAGGACTGTTTTAAGTGTGGGCGTTGCTCGTCTCGATGGTAGAATCGTCCGTGATTTGGTTAGCGCGGACGGGAAGGGGTTCTTGAAAGGATTGGGCCTATGGTTTGCCATGGCCATTCCTAGCACGTACACCAACTCGATGGTATTTGCGCTTTATTCTGCGCAGTGCGAATTTGGCTGATCACGATAATTCAGATCAAACACCTGCAAGGAAAACTTTCTCTGAGAATGCGCACAAGACTGAGTCGTTATACGAACGATTTATACCTTTCCTCGTTTCCCGAACTACGATACTATCGCGTCGGACTGGAAGGAGGCCTTGCAGATGTCGATCAATACATCACTTCTGACATTGCCGCGTTCTGTGATGCACTAGCAGGGATCTAGTATGTTCTTGGTCTCTAGTGCAGCCTTTACCACCCTGCTAATACCCTGGAACAGCGGGAATGTGATGAAGCCCTCTTTAGATCTTGTATTATTCACGTCTCAGCTATCTCGAACACTTGGAGTCCGAGGCACAATTCTACTCTTCGTCAACTACTATATCACTGCCAAGATTCTGCGATCCGTCTCGCCTGCTTTTGGACGGCTCGCGGCTGTAGAAGCGAGGCTGGAAGGAGAGTACAGAGCTGGAATGGGTAGGGTGGGTAGGGAAAGCGAGGAGGTTGCGTGCGTATCCTGCTTTTGACACCTTTAGCATTGTGGCTGAGCGACGTGTAGGTTCTACAATGGAGGACCGCGCGAACGAGACATACTCTGGAGGGCATACCTACGTTTGATCAAGCATGTTAATTCCATATACAAGGTAACGCTTGGATATTTCCATTGTAGAGGAAGCTCTCAGTGGTGCTTATCTTGACGTTTAGATCCGCATTGCTTACGAATGGACGGAGGACTATGTGATCAAGTACCTTTGGAGTGCTGCTGGATATGGTTTGATCGCTATTCCTGTCCTACTTACCAGAAGACGAAGAAACGTTGGCGTACAGGCCACTGGCGCTGGCGGCACCGAGTCTAACAATGAAGTCGCTAACCGCACTGAGAGTAAGTCCAGGGAGGGTACACTCTACATTTCTTCGAGCTCACTGTGCTATGTAGCCTACATATCGTCTAGGCGATTGCTCTTGTCTCTTGCGGATGCAGGCGGAAGACTGATGTATGCCTACAAGGACCTTCTCGAGCTCGCTGGTCTTACAACTCGTCTCTATACCCTTCTCTCAACTCTTCATTCACTCCCGTCCCTGCCAAAGCCTAAACCATCAGAATCGGTAGAGCTCTCCCATGTCGATGTCTCTGTTCCAGGGTTTGGCACTGAGACCGCTGGACCTATGACATTGGTCAAGGATCTGTCGCTATCTCTGAAGCCTGGCGAACACCTAATGATCACGGGCAGCAACGGTGTCGGCAAGACCGCTGTTGCGAGAGTTCTTGCTGGCTTGTGGGCTCCGCGCAGTCACGGTCAAGTTATGAGACCAATCGGAAACAAAGGTATCTTCGTCGTACCACAGCGATCATATATGGTCACTGGGTCTTTGCTTGACCAGTATGTGTCCACCGTGCAAGTCTTCAATGTATCGTAAACTAATGAACTGCTTAGGATCATCTATCCGCATTCCTACCCCCAATTCGTAGAATCCGGACGAACGCATGAAGAACTCATGGAGATTCTTACTGCTGTGCACTTGGAGTACCTCCCTGCTCGTGAAGGAGGGTGGAGTACACGTAAGGAATGGAGGGATGTGTTGAGCGGGGGTGAGAAACAACGGGTATGTCTCAATGTTCCATCGCTCAAGTATGATGTTCATGCACATGTAAACAGATGGGTCTCGCCCGGGTGTTCTATCATAGGCCGAAGTACGCCATCTTGGACGGTATGTACAATGCACGCACGCAGTCCTTAGTATGTGATAACTCATGTTGTCCTGCGCAGAGTGTACTAGTGCCGTGTCGAGCGACGTCGAAGGACGTATGTACGAGCACGCAAAGTCTCTCGGGATCACCCTCATTACTATCTCCCTACGGTATGCTTCCTCGTAATAACCTCTTTCAGTGCCTAGTTGTACTCACCCGTATTCTACACAGACCATCGCTGATGAAGTACCACACTCAGCTTCTTACCATCCACGACGATGGTACAGGTTCGTGGTCGCTCTCGAAGGTAGGCACAGCCGAAGAACGGATGGAGATCGATAGGGAGATCGTCGCCTTGGAGGAGAAGTTGGCGGAGGTTGGTGAGTGGGAGAACCGGGTGAAGGAGCTCACGAGGATGTTGTCGGTCCAGGAGCAGTAGCGCTTCGCTAGGAACATAGGAGAGGAAGAAGTGATCCATGTGTGTACGATTTTCGGGGTCAATACCCTTACTTTGTCCGTCGGGCGACAATGGAAGTTTCATTATGCGACCGTCGAATCCGAATACAGGGTCTGCGGAGAATTCCTATCATCGTTCAACAGGCATCGTGGTGGACGCCACTAGTCAGGGAAGCAACAGGAACTCGAGGATCCCTGCATATGATATTTCCCGATTTATTCACAATGGGTAGGTATTCGCCATATTTCCCACTATGCCTTGTTCTCCCTCTCTAGCGGCGCAGCCGATTTCCGGTCAGTCCGTGTCTGATGGTGAGGACTACATACAGAGTGAGTACTCTCCTCCCGGAGTCTCTGCAAGTCACACTGCCTTTCGAGGCGCCGAGTCACTTTACTCTCGCAGGAAATATTCTGGCTGCTGGGGTTGTCTTGGACGGGCCAGCGGACTCACAGCCCCATGCCTCAAGGCCTAAGGATGACTGGAAGGTACCTCAAGGACTAATCGATACATGCTGGCAATATGGGCTATATTCTTTGGAAGATGCGCTTGTACCGCGCTATAAGACGTGCCGTCGTGATGGTCCACTGGCCGGGAGTGAGCAGCACGGACTTACTGCCTCAATGTCAACAGCTACCATAACTATCGATGTGGATCCTAGGGTTGTGTTAAATGCATGTTCTCGCATCGAAACATTGAGAGATGCTTCGATATCCGTATTATCTGAGGACATTGAATTGTGCCAGCATCGTCTCCGACTCGTCGACTTGAACTACTCAAGTAGATACATCTCCGCCGACCTCATTGATGACTGATCACTTGAGCCACTGGTCCCTTGTAAACACGTTGTCTGAGCATTGCGGAAGCTCACACACTGATCGTCAGGGTCGATAGAATTTAAATCGATTGACCTTCGTCCTTCTGGACTATGCCCCTTCTATCGAACACGATGTACGCACATACGCTCAAACGTGGTATCATGACTCTACAACAAGTGCGAATATGGACAGCAATGAATGTTCTCCAATCTGCTCGTCTGATCCACGTTGCAACCTCGCACTCAAAATCAGTGCCCAGAATTACAAGCAACTTGAACTCCGCGTTCTTGAAGTGGTGGATTAAACGGGCAAGTCACGTGCGGCGTGGCGGAGTTCAATATGCGTATATAAGCGATCACCTGCGACTGCAGGGACCCCAGCTGTCCTCCAGCACATACCTGCCACATACCATCTGTCTGCGCCCAGCCAAATTCTCGTTATTCAGCCAAAGCAAAGTTTGCATCATGGGTAAGCCATACTCTCTATCTCGACTGTCTCTGATGTTCATAATGCGCTTTGACCGAAGACCCAATCACAATACAACCTCTGGAGCCCCTCCGCCATCCAATCGGGTACCAACCTGAGCATTTTGACTCCGAAGATGACCTGGACCGCCCGGAGCTCGAGGAAGTTATCCATGAAAACCTTAGCACCATTTCCCAGAGCATGAGAATCACGGATGTCCGTGTCAGTACAGTCAATGGTAATGTCGTGAAGGTGCATCAGGCCGTCGTCGAGAGTCACAATGCCGCGAACCGATTCGCGCAGTTGGCCATCAAAAAGATGGACGGTATTCAGGAAGATCTATCTGTGGTGCGGGGTCGTGTCCAGAATGTCGAGGCTCGCCTGTCCAAGATCCAGGACGGAATCTCTCACGTAGACTCGATGTGCTTTACTGTTGAGCAGATCAACCGAGAGCATACTCATAGGTTGAGAGAGCTTGGCGATCATGTTGGAAATCTGCAGGGGGAGGTTGAAAATCTGCAGGGGCGGGTGGATGATCTCAGTACGAAGGTGGATCACCAGTTCGAATTTTTGAACAGGAAGATAGACACCCAGTTCGAATTTTTGAACAGGAAGATGGACACCCAGTTTGCGAGAGTAGACGCTCAGTTCGTCGAGCTTCGCGGCCAATTCAGCCAGCTCATGGCTGTCCTCGTCGCTCAGAACCGAGTTCCCGTATCCCAACTTCCCGCAGCCCAATCCGCATCACCCATCGCAGGACCCTCCCAATCCACCCCCTCTATCCGAACCTCGCAATCGCTGCCCACTTCCAGCCGCCCTCCTGTCCCCAGAATCCAGATTGATGATTTCACTCCCTACGATGATGCCCTCCAAAGTGCCCCCGCAGATGCGGCTGAGGCGCGAGAACGCCAGGTCGTTCGAGGCTTGAACACCATAGTCGGTGTCGCCCGTTCGCTGAGGCAGTCCATCAGCTTCCGCAAGGCTAAGTCGACTTCAGACCTCCGCGGAACTCGATGAATTGGTGAGTGTAAATGATTAATCTGGTTGCGGCATGTTAAATACTTACGACTACTGCTTTTCTAGCAATATGGCAATTAATCATCAAATCCTAAGCAACTCCCATCTTGTCTAATTCTCCGTTTCTCGTTTACTCCATGTGCTTTTCACTGCGCACCTCCACGCTCCTTTTCTATTATTTCTACCTCACTACTCGACCTCATGCAATTTGCTTTGAATGTCGTGTTTTGTTTTGCAATTGTCGACTGCATTGCTCTCGCCACTCTTTGTTCCTGGTTATTGTTCTCTCTTTTCATCTCATCGGAATTCTTGTACAACAGCGTTCTATGCTTCCTCTGTCAATACGTCGTATACTTCACATGCTATCCCCCACATAAGTACTTCTCGTGTAAATGCTTTCCGTTGCTTATATACTGTTTTTGCTCGCACCTCTTGATGCGCCGCGCCGCAGTAGATGCAGGTACTCTTTCCGAGCCCTTCGCGTCAATTAAGAGGAATCATGTTAATACTACGGGGTGTCACCCTACTCGTATGTACCAAAAACTATCTTACAATACATATGAACCATCCACATATCCGTAAGACCCAAGAAATATTCCAAACCGTGATGAAATATACACACGTTCGTCAAGAACGGAGAACCACCCAGACACTTCTTCACTCAAACACTTCTTGAGAACCGCCATGACGACGGTCTGATAGACCACCTCGACGGCCGCGGTAGCCTGATCATAGGTGCAGTAGAGTCAACCGAGTCTGTGCTTGCCATGCTATCCGACCGAGTCAGCTCTGTGTGCGTCTCCTCAGGCTTCGGAGGAAGGATGAACGGCGTGATGCCGACTGCTTCGGAAGACGTGAGGTCGATGTTTTTCCTTGGGGTGTTGAACGTCGGGAGCGATGCTGTGTCCGGAATGAAACGACGAGTGAGGAGGAGGAGCATCACGTTGACCAGACCTTGAGTTTGATGAGAATGCAGATTGATTATGGGGAGGTTCGATTCGATGCTCACCTTGAAGATTGAAGATCGTGTCGGCGAGGATGGTGGCCCAGAAAGGAACTTTGTGACCGCCGAACTCTATCAAACGAGCAAGAGATACCGGCAGTAAAAGGATGCTGTACGCAACCTAGGGAAAGATCACAATCAGCGGCTGCTCTGGCCAGTTGAATTCCATGTTCGACGAACCGGATACCTACATGCGAATCAACAAACTGTATGATACAGGGAAGATGAAGTCCGGGATCGCTCACCATACGACTCTCGCCACAACGCGTTTCACGGAGGAGTCTATGAGATCCCTACTGACGGCCAATTGCCAACTTTCGCCATGGGGGACAAACCGGAATCGCCAGCGGCCACCGCTCTTGACGACATTACCTCGAACGCATAGCAGAATGGCCGTGTAAAGCACAAATGATAGTGCGGCAGAGACATACTCCTGTATATCCCAAATCAGAGGAGTGAAATATACTCAATCAGTTCATACTAGACTGACGAAGAAGTATTCGAGAAAGATTTGCTCTTGGGGGTATGCTGGGGTTATCCAGCACCTATACCAGCGATCAGCATTAGAAGGGTAGTACCGCTGTCGAGGAGAACGAACCAGAAACCAGAAGGACCAAAGTACGGTCCTCTCTTCTTGGTAGCTTGGATAGGGATAGGAACTATCGCGACAATGAATATTATTGCAAACCAGCCTCCAGCAAGGGTCGCCCACAGTCCGACTTTGGTACTCTTCCAACGGAGGAAGAGGAGATTGAATAGATGAGCTGCCAAGACGAACGACCTACAAAGAAATTAGTACTCAAGAACAACCCCGGCGGTAATCAATCGACCTACCACAGGGCCATACCGATGTTTCCGGCTTGCTTAAGACCGCCTTGGAAGCTACAGTATCCACCTGCAACAACCATCCGTTCCAGGACCCATCTCGCATTCATAGAGGTACCGGCGGCTTGGAGGATATTGGAAATGAGGAGAGAGACAAAGTAAGGAACGACGTGCGTGTTGTGGTAGGTCGGAGAACGTATAGATACAATCTACTCTATAGGAATTACATGACTTCGGAAAGTAGAGGGGATGAACCGACGTACCACAAAGACAAAGAAGACGGCTAGTCCGGAAATCAAACCTGCGCAGAGGAGACTCTGAGGGCAATCTATCTTTTGCAAGGAACGCGAAGATTGCAAATGAATACGTACTGCGATTCCAATAACGTGGTTTGTGTCATAAGTAGCCTGAGGAGAGAGGGTACTCAAATCCCGGAGCAAGAAGCGAGTTAACAACGAAGCCATGACACGCTCTACGTGGAACGAGAAAGGAGACCGGCTCAGATCTAGAATTGAACAGAACCCCCAGCTCTATATACGACCTGGTGGTCGCCTGGCCAGGCAGTGACCCGTAGCGTAAAGGCGTAACGGTGAGATCACGAAGGAGATTGACGGCATCACGGGTTGGGGCTTTGGTTTATATACTCACTTGAGTGTGGAAGCCAGAGATAACGGGTGTGAAAAGGAAGTAAGGGGTCCCAGAGGGAACCGCTGAAATTAGAATCATGAACTAGGAACCAGCGAGTTTGATGTCTTGTAAAACTGTCGCACTTGAACTTCTTTGGTCTACTTTCAACGAAGTATCCAGTACTTAATCTGCGGATCAATTTGACAAGCGACGATCCCGCTACCCGTAGCTATGTATGCAGTCTCGTCTCTATGTACCTGAACTCTGGATAAAGGTCATTCACTTCACTCATGCTAACGTATACTGGCAGACTCATACCGAATCCACTCATAATCTCGCACTGACTCGCAAAGCAATTAAGCCTGGAAAATATAATCAATACATGATACTCGCAAGATGTCGAACAGAAATACCTACAACATCTCAGGCTGAAATGATATCTGTAGTCCATGGTCGGATGATCATCAGGCTTTCCAAGACACAGCTTGTCCAGTAATAGAACAAGAAGTAACACGTAACTCACGGCAACTTATCTCTCCGTGCTTCGATGTTAGCTCAGTGTCAATCGAAGGCAGTGCCGGGCGATATGTCGTCGTCGCCTTGAAGGATGGGATTCCGAGAGATTGGGAGTAATGTGGACGATGAGGTCGCCTCTCAGTATTCTACCATGTCCAACGTCCCCTCCTATCCGTTGGCTAGGTTACCTGGGAAGTATCAGGCATGAGGCGGAAATGAACGCATGTCAAGCTAGAATGTGCTCTTTGAGCGGGGCGAAGCAAATGGTATCTGCTTCTCGTTGACTTTCAGTCGAGGGGAATCTTCGCTGTGAAAGTGAAGACTGGAGCGGTCGAAAGCTCGGCTGACTCGGTTAATCTGAAGAAGTTTGAACGTACTGCGGAAGAATGAGCCTTGCTTTATGCCCAAGGTGAGACTTCAAGAGCAACATTTGAGTCGCCTCCGATGCAAACTGAGAGGTCTGTACTTTCTCACCGGCAGCTATTAGAGTGTATTTGCAACCGGGCGCTTACGACCTGTTTCGCTCCAGGTGGAGCTGACTTTCACTGGGTAAGCTGACGGGTGTCTTCAATGATGAAATCTGTAGAGAACTCGTAAAGAAATTCTAAATTTATTCAAGGTCCTGAAGAAATTGGATGAAAATTGGTGAAATTGGAACAAAAACACCATTTCTTCAAAAATTTCATCAAATCACGTGATTGAAGAAATTGGTCGACTTATGCAGTGTTTGCAGGACGAACGCAATTAAGGGTGCTCGGGGTCTCGATCGGACTTGTGGCACTTCGCGTTTTGTTCCCAGTCCCTCCGTAACATACAGCCGTAATTACCATCTGTACTGTGTATGCGCACTCAACAAGAACACTTTACTACTGTTGCATCCAAAATCAGCCTGTGTACAACATCTCCAGGGGGTGGAATCCGTCATCGGTGTTCACATCACGGGATCGTGAAAATCAGGAAGTGGGGTCGGCTTTGCAGCTCCACTTTAGGAAGCGCCCGGGTTGCAAATACACTCTATTACGGTGGTATGTAGTATGTACAGATCAGCGCGCACCAGCTTGTCGACAGTGATCGCGCGCGTAACCAATCCCCAAAATCTCTCAGCGACGGAGGTGGTAGCGAGAACGTAAGTATAGTACGCTTCGAATGTTTGCGAATCTAGAAGAACGAAGGCAAAGTCAAGGGCAATACTATAGAAGTCATGTCATGGGCGTTGGGTACAGAGCGGCCAGGGTACTTACATAAATCAACGGGAATTGCCGGAGGAAGAATCAAGATCTGGTCAGCGGTGGTGGGAGGATGTCACGTGTGGCCAGTCCGACACGAGCTGGGAGCGAGCCTAGGAACTCGGAGGTGGTGGGTTGCGGGGAGAACAGGGGAGAACATGGGGAGAACGGCTGAGTACCCAGGCAGTTTGCGACCCCCAATCACACAATCGACTGCTTGATCGACTTCACACGAGTTATGTCCGAGTCTGTCCTTCGCGGGCACCACTGGCACGCGTCAACTGTCCTTTTCGAGATGTATACACGTCTGCTAAGATTGCGCAAGGGCCTATATAGCTACAAATGAAATGTAGCTCTCAATTATGACTGTCCTGGTCGCTCACCAGCAGAACCGAGTCACCCTCACCGAACTCCCTGGTATCCTGCACTGACTGCTCATAAGGATAAGAACGGGGGATCATTCAAGCACCTTTTGAGGACCGCCCCGACAACGGTCGTATGGACCACCCCGACGGCCTAGATGGCCTCAGAATAGGCGTGGCAGAGTTTATTGTGTCCGTGCTCGCCGTGCTATTCGACCGAGTCAAATCCGTGTGCGCTTCCTTGGGTGTCGGCATCGGAGGGAGGATGAATGGCGTGATACCATTTGCTTCGCGAGAGGTGAGGTCAATATTCGTTCTCGGTGTATTTAATTTCGGGGGCGATGCCGCGTCCGGGATAGAACGACGAGTGATGGGAGGAGCATCACGTTGACCAGGCCTAGAGTTTAGAGTGAGAAGGCAAATTGCTAACAAGTAAGACATATACGATGTTCACTTTGGAGATTAAAGATCATGTCTGCGGAGATGGTGACCCAGAACGGAACTTCGTGAGTACCACCGTTGAACTCTACCAAACGAGTAAAAGATACCGGGAGCAAAAGGATACTGTACGCAACCTGAGCAAAGATCGCAGTCAGCTGTTACTAGTCTCTACGCCGATGGTTTGCTATTCGACGAACCGCATACCTATAGGCAAGTTGACCTACTCGCAAGATTCAAGGTATAACTCACCCTACTACTCTCGCCACAACGCGCTTGACAGAGGAATCCATGAGATCTCTACGGTTGGCAGTCACGGATGACGGCTACTGAAAGGAAATACGGGGCCCGCTAAAGATGAATCTGGAACTAGCAACCAGCAATATTGATTGTCTAGTACATCTGTCGCACTTAGCCTTTCAACAATGAGTTCAGGAGGGGTTTTGCGGACGGTTTGCCAGCTAAGTATCCCATTCGAGCCGAGTGGGTTCGTAGTAACTCCCCTGGTCAGTAACCTAAGTCCCTTGCCTTCAATCGTAGAATGGATTAAAACCTAAAAGAATATCAGTAATGCGATATCTGCAGGGCGTCGAACAGGAGTACTTACAACGGAAATAAAATCTGTAGGACAGGCTGCGAACAACATGCTGTTGGACAAATGATCATCAAGAGTTCCAGGACACGGTCAGCTTATCAACTGCCAATAATACAACGACCGTGCTCCGATATTTGTTACCTCGATAAGCAGAGCTGCCAAGATGTACGATGCCCTGAGCGATGGGACTTTGAGATATTGGGAGCTGGGAGCAACGTGGACGATAAGTCCGCCTCTCAAAATCCTGCCTGAAACTACCATGAATAACGTCCCCTCCTATCCGTTGGCTAGGCTACCTGGGAAGCATCACACATGAAACGGAACTTAACGCACGTCGAGTTAGATAGGACGTGCACTTTGAGCGGGATATCTGGTATTCAGTCACAATGAATCCTCGGCGAGAATGATGCTACGAAGCTGGGATGGGTCGAAAGCTCGGCCAACTCGGTCAAACTGACGATACTGAAGCTTGCATTTTGCATGTATTGCGGGGGGACTTGCCTGGCTTCATTACGCTCGAATTGCATCGACAGTTGGTCGACACGGTATACAAGTTGGGAGGCTGGAGCTTTCTCAGTGGTAACGATTAATCAGGGAGGCACGGCTGAGTTGACAGTGAGCGCGTAACCAACCACAAAATATCGGTATGCCCTGCTGAACGTGGTATATAGCGAGAAGGCCCGTATTCATGTTGTGTCTGTGAGTGTTGTAAAGGTAGGATCAAGTCGTGGATGGGTTGGGTTGGGGTTGGGGGTTACAAAATAATTGACCACGAGAAGGAATTGCCCGAAATGGCAAGCGCTTCTGCGGTGACGCCGCGGCCCGCCACGTTCTCTCGCCGAAAGTCTCTGTGCCATACGTCGACTCAGGACCACTACTGTCTCTCTCATTTTTGCCCCTGGAATCTGGAAGGCGTGAAATACATATCTACGGACGGACCTCTAACTTTTGTCATTCTTATCTTGCTGACCTCTTCACAAATTCGCGAAAGCATGCATCAAATAGCTGTTCGGCCAAACGTTCCGAGAACCCAAACGTCGATTGCAAGGATGTGGACGAGCCTTGGGTAGCTTGACAGTCAGTGAGTCAACAGTGAGTACTTGTTTTACTACGGTAAGGCGACGCCCTGTGAGATGACAATTGAACTACTTTCGGAGAGTTCTCTCGATGAATGCCCTGTTCAGACATACGTTCTGGTATACTTCGCGAGAAGGAACCGCTTGTGTGTCTGGACTTAGAACGGAAAGCTGACTCTTTCCATTGCTTCTACGTCTTGTATGCTTGCACGGTTTACTGATTTGCCCTTTTTACAGGTCATGTGCCATTGCGGTGTGAGCGGTCCAGTTTGAACTCAAATTGAGACGTGTCCACTGTCAGCTATTCCGATTCAAGCTGGTCAGCCTTCAATTCAACCATATAAACAAGCTAGGATGGCACCCTATATTTCTCTGTCCCTTCGACCGCAACCACCAACTTCTCGTCTTTCCAACGTTCTCTACCCGACCTCCGTCATCCACTTCGACCCACCAGATATTCCCAGCTATGCCTGCCACTGCTATCACCATCCTTACCGACGCGACCAACGGAATCAGGAACAACGTCCGCCGCATGAGAAGCGGTACCATCCGCGAACGCCCCCGAGCCAAAGGCAAAGAGAACCGTTATCCAGGTTCCTCCGAATCCCAACCAAGCCCCGACCTACCCAGCATGCCCCAGAACCCTCGTCGCGCATTCGGCACTATCACTTCGCGTACCGTAAATATCCCTGTGAACCCTTCTGCGGGTACGAACCCTCTCTTGATTCAACTTCAGCCTTCGGCGCCGGGACTTGGGGTGTATACTAGTCCTTCGATTCCTGATGTATTTGACGCACATGCTGCTGCTCATCGATGGGATCCTGTGGATGGTATGATTGTCATCAAGGTTCATGTTCCCTCCATGGACGATATCTGGCGGCTCAAGGTCCCCCAGGGAGTCTCTCTACTCGAGTTTCGGGAGAAAGTAGAGTTGAAGCTTGGGTTCCCGGTCGTCTTCGTCAAGAACCTTCCGCATAATAGTCGACGAACAGCACGGATCGCCACTGAGGACGCTTTCAAACGTTGGGTGGCTGGACGAGTGAAGGATGGAAGGAACCGTCCCATCGTTGCTGAACCTGCTCATGCTTCAAGCGTTTATTGATCAAGGCCCAAGGAACGACTGCTTCGCTTCGCCTTGCCACTTGCGTCATCTCTACTCGTGCCTACTGGAAATTCGAATCTTTGCTTGGGAATTCTCGCTATATCTCGACAACTATTTCTATCATTCCCGATCCCATCACTCATTCTCGCTATGTCCTGTCATCTCTCGTCTATTGTTGTAACGTTTCGAACCTCCTTCCGGTGTCTTTCGGTGTCTCATCTATTATCTCTATATACTGGCGACGTGACCTCGACATATTGTGGGATTATCCTCTTTACTCGAATGTTCCTCTCCCTTTCGACGTTTCTCATTCTCGTTCTCATTCTCAATGAAACTTTTGACTGTCAACGTCCTCCATCTTTCGTTACATCTTTTGCCACCGAGGATATGCTTGATAACACGCCAATGGTCGGATCAAAGTATCAAGATGAGTCGCGTGCACCGTGAACGTTCAAACGGAGGTAACTGTCATAAACGCTAAAGCGGGCTTACAGCAACTTCGGATGAATGTTCCGGATGGTCCACAATTGCCTCTTTCTCCTCTCCTGGTTCTCGAATGGTACGTGTCGACCACTGATAGTCGTGCTTACTGTCTCCGCCGAGGATCTCGTATGCTTTTCACGTCTGATCTCGTTCGGCGTCGTGACCGAGCTTTTTTTTACCTCGTAACCACCCTCTGATTATTTATCTGGAGCTCTTAACGCCAGAACTCATTCATTCGCTTGCCTGAGACCATGAACGATCAGAGGCTCCTCAACATTCAATCCCAGTGCCAGCATGGTTTTACGGTATCAACTCGCCGCATAGACAAGCTTAGTACCGAATTATACCCGAGTATCTATGACCTATTCTATGACATCTTCAAAGCCCTATGCATACGGTGTACGCCCCGATTGTTGCGGAAATTCATGTCAAGATTTGGCTACTTGGGTGCATCGTAGGGACCTCATCTTTCCTATTCTCTAATGTTCTGCGCTCTTGATCAACAGCGGGCCACAGCAAATCCATACGGTCAACATTACACGCCGAAAGACCTCAGCGCCACCACTCGATAGAAATCATAACTGGCACAACAAATGATGGGCGCACAGAAAGTGCCCATTTCGCACACGCGATGCATATGGCTTCTGAACGTTTTGCGTGTGAGTGGTCCTGGTCCGCACGGCATAATGGTCAGCAAACTCTCACATGTGGGCCTTTACCCGTCCTATGCTATAGCTAATTGATTAATAGTCGACAACACTCGAGGGGAGGTGTGATGAACAATTCGGGTATGGAGGGGTTTTGGTGATCTCATCGTGTTGTGTTGTGAATATGGATATCCTTTTTGGTATGTCCTAGTGCTGGATCTGTATCATACAAAGGAGTTGTCAGGTAGACAGCTTTCGCTAAGAGGTTAGTTTGATTGGTCCTGTGTAATAGACATATGCATCCCCCTGGGACCTTGTCTCACCAGAGGCATCGCTCTCCGCCGCTCTCTGTACGACATCCTCGTGAGTAAGTATGATAATGCACGTCTCTCCCGAGGATGCTGGCATAATATCTTCATGGGCGTCCGGCGTTCTAAGGACACGCACATCAAATTTCTCATGTTGACCTCTCAACATTTGTCCGGGGCTGCTCTGGCCCAAGACAGTACAACTTCCACAACCGATCGACGTATGAGTGATCCAACAAAACCCGGAGAATATATCTAACAAACTTTTCCTCCTTGATAGGACCGAAGAAGGTATCGGTACCTGATATGCGAAGATTTTTTGCCGCAGCGTGAACGCGAACAGGTTTGTACTGCGGCGAGAGTAAGCCAACGACGCTAGTGTAATTCGGTGGCAATGAGTTGACGGGAAGTTTTGCGCGATCAGGAGTCGGAAGGCCTATATCGGGAACTGACTTACTCATTGACTCGTCCAGAACAAGTTTTGCATTGGAAATATCAACGCAATCAGGCGGCGTGAACGCTGTTAGAAGCCAGGGCCCGCATAGCGCTTGAGAGGGGAAAGCGTTCCAGGTAGACAACGCCTGTCCAAGTAGAGCAGCTGGTGTGAGCGTACTGGGAGACAGACACGTCTTAGTGCCGCCACGAAGACGATGGCAGGTCACGCCTAGTTGCACTGCGGATTCCTGTGGAGACACTTTGAGATTCGAAGGGCAAAGCTAGGACAGGGTTCTGGCGACGTTCATCCGGATACGGCAAGGGTCATAAGGTTCACTTTGAGTCATGAGAAGAACCTGTTGTCCGGCCTGAGAAGACCCGTTTTGGATTTGGCAGGTGCGAATCATTTGTGCGATGGCATACCGGCGGAGGAGGAAAGCTGCAGCTGACAGGTACGAGAAGTCAGGAAGGGTCCCTTCGTTGGTGCATGGCGGGACACGATGGCCCTATCGGGCGGGGAGGGCTGAAACGTGCAGGCCCACGCAACCATTGACAAGCTGCTTCTTGTGCAGGGATGTATGGAAAGGCAACGCAGGAGGCTTTTGGCGGGATGCGAGCTCTCCATTGTCTGTCAGAATCCTGGAAGCTGTAGGCAGAAGGATGCTATCATCAAGCATGACGTGAGGGCAGCATGAGACCACCGTCCGTCCCAGCGTGCAGCGTTGATTGCCGACCCTGCGACGGACTGTCCAGTGTCACTCTTCCCTAGGGCTGTGGACGGACGGAGGAGGTGCACTTACTGTGGCTTTGCGGAGAATGGACGAAATCAACCCTGGACTAGGATCAATATTTGGAATGCTTCCGCGGCGTTCTGGGTGGGGGTGGCGGCGGAGATCCGGCACGCGTAGGGGGCAGCCGCCGGGGGAGATGCCAAACGGGGTCAGGCACGGCCGGAGCAGCGCCGGAGCCGGGGAAGCGGGGGGATCTGGCGATCTGGTGTAAGTCTGAAAGCAGCTGGCGTTTATATGTCCGCCCTCCTGCCTTCCCTCGGATGGCTTCATTATCGCCCTGATGCTCCCCTCCTTCTCGTAAGTCCTTGGTCCCCCCAGTCTCTCTGTCTGCGCGCAAGGTAGCCCGGGCAGCTTCTAGTACAGGCGATCTGAACTGTGTAGCTCAACGTCGGGCATCGTCCTAGCCGCTGATCTCGACATCCGACACATCCAGAATGGTTCTTGCAGTGCGACCGTCCAAGGAGGACCCACTGGCCCACATCACAGCACCCCCACCGAACGAGTCGGAGGCCGCGCGGCAGGCGCGTCTTGCGGCAGAGGCGGAGGCCAAGCGCATCTCGGACGCCATCGACAGCGACATCCAGCAAGAAAAGGCCTCGAACAACGATCGCAATGTCATCAAAGTATTGCTGCTTGGTAAGCATGTCCGGAATCTACTCACCCACTGCTCGATATTCACCGTTCCGGATCTTGCGCAGGTCAAAGCGAATCAGGTATGTTCACCTTCACATTCTCCCTTTGGGCTCGCCTTAATGATACATTTGTGCCTTACAGGAAAGTCTACAGTCCTGAAAAGTATGTTGAACAGTCATCCACTATTGTATCTCATGCTTACGGCCTTCTCAGACTTCCAGCTGATGCACTCGTCGAAGGCATGTGCATCGTTGTCTGTGGTACCCCACTCACGATGCTAACCTTGCCCATTTCTTCAGGCGTTCAAGGCTGAGAGGGCATCATGGCGCGCTGTAGTGCTCCTCAACGTTGTAAGATCGATCCGAATAATCCTCGAGGTCATGTCGGAATTCCACGACGCCCAAAACTCCGCCTCGCGTGCCTATACGTCAGCCCGGCCGATGTCTTCCCAATCTGCACGCCCATCGTCGTCTAGCGGTTCCTTGCTCCGCTTGACGCCAGAGCATTTGAAGTTGAAACTTCGTCTTCTGCCTCTTCTTCAGGTTGAGGAGGTATTGATCAAGAAGTTGACTCCACCTGGATCCCCCGAGTTTGAGGCTACTCACTTGGCTCCTCTAACGAATTTGCCTGGACCATGGGTCAAGACAAAGAACAAAGAGGTTGCCGTGAACTCGCAGTTTGCTTGGAAAGTCATGTTCAGTAAGGTGCTCCCGACCTCGCGAGACAGTTTCGACAGTGCGGATTTGGTCAACTGGGATGACCCTGATGTTCGTGCCTTTGCCCCAGCACTCGGAGCCGAGAACTGACATTCATCTGTCACCTTGCAGGATCCTGGACGTGTCATCTTCGCTTGCTCAGAGGATATGATCAAGCTCTGGAAAGATCCTACAATACAGCTCTTGCTTCGGCAACAGAAAGTCCGCCTTGAGGACCAGCCGGGATTGTATGTTCATGACCTCACGGAAAGCTTAGTTTCATTAACTCGAACTTTGCGTTTAGCTTCCTGAACGATCTTGAACGTGTGACTTCGCCGCGGTACATTCCTTCAGATGGTAAAGCAGGTTGGTTTTGTCCTCATATACAATACTCATTGCCCGTTTAGATGATATCCTACGAGCACGCCTAAAGACAATAGGCTGCAGCGAGCACCGATTCAAGTTCAAAGAAGGTATTGTCGTCGACTCCCTCGATCGTCTCATCTGGTCTTACGAATGTTTCCCATGGTCTAACAGACAACCCTCTAGGATTTGCGGGTACAATTACAAGAGAATGGAGAGTATACGACGTAGGCGGGGCTCGTTCATTGGTCAGCGCAAGTTTATTCTCTCACTTACGACACGTTCATTGACTCGGCTTTCTTTACAAATACCAGCGGGCGGCATGGGCGCCGTACTTTGACGATGTCAAGTAAGTACCGATCTAACCACGCAGTACCTCGACGACCGACGAGTCTAAAAAATTTCTCCCCTGCATTTTTAACTGACTTCTTTTCGCTTCGCTTTCCTATAGCGTCATCCTATTTCTTGCGCCCATAAGCGCGTTCGATCAGATGCTGGCGGAGGATCCGCAAGTAAATCGGCTGGAAGACTCGGTGTTGCTCTGGAAGTCCGTCGTATCAAACAAGCTGTTGACGAAGACGAATATCGTGTTGTTCCTGAACAAACGGGACATCCTGGACGCGAAGCTCAAATCTGGTATTCGATTTGCGGACCATCTCATCTCGTATGGCGATAGGCCAAATGACGCGGAGAATACGGCGAAGTGTAAGTGAAATCTTCAACAGAAGCGTTGTGTGTGGTTATTGAGTTGACCCCCTATGAAATACAGACTTGCAACGAAAGTTTGCACAGATCCATAAGGAGCATTCACCGCCGACGCGAGGGTTCTTCTGTCATATTACCTGTTGTACAGTAAGCATTGACGCCATCTCCCCCGGGCCCGAATTGTTTCGCTTACGGCCTTTGCTCTTCGTACAGGATCCCAAGGATACCCAATACGTACTAACAGATGGTGATCCCTTTCTGCGATTTCTGTTTTGACTTATCGCTGACCGGTTGCCAAATAGTCCAAGATACCGTCGTCCGCAAGAACCTCGCACAAAGTCATCTCGTCGCATGAACATGTTCTATCTCATCACTTGCAGTACCATGCCACATTCCGTATCATCCACATCTCCAACATCAGTCTTCTTTCCTTCAAGCTTCAACGACCGCACTCCGACATCGGAATTCCCTCTCTTGCACCCATCATTCACTCTCAACTCTCACCATGCAGTCCTGATTCCTGGCATCACGTATGATACATCACCGGACTCTGTCCATCCGGATCCGAAGCCTCGCCGGTTCTCCGTTCAACAAGAATATGCACACGTTATCGTTATATTAAGCATATTTCGTATTCGGCCCTATTCAGTTCTCGCGTCTTTAGGGCCGAACTCCCCTTTTCTCCCTTCCCGCTTCCCCTCATTGCTCGACGCTCAACGCTCAACAGGCAATTCAAAAGACTTGCAACGCAACTTGTCAGCGATAGGTGATGCGATTCCGCAGCAGTTCGTAATTCGACATTACGATATCCGTTGGCGTTCTCCCTTTATTCCTCTTCTCCCCCGCATTCTTTCGTCTTGTCGCCTATCTCCCCATTCCCACCTCATTATACGATGTCGCAATGTCGACACGTTCGCGGGAGACGTCTCGTCATCCTATCCTACCGCCGTCTCCCGCTCGGCGACCGCTTTGACACCGATCTTTCTAATCTCACAAGCGAGACAGACGACGAAGTTCTCCTATCATAGCTACCGACGTAACAGCGACTTTCAGAAGACGAAGACGGGGAGGCCGGTCGTTCCTGAACAACTCTCCCGCCGCGTTACCTTCGTCTCCTTCTCTTACACTCCAACGTCTGTCTATCTGCCTATCTATGGTATGATTTGATGAACTTGACGTGGGTTGCGTTGCGTAGGGAGGAAAGGAAGGAGATACCGCTGTGAACGTGAATGGGGTTTTGGTCTTGAGTATCTGATTCTTTGCTCAGGGTACAAGTGTTTGGGACTTTTTGTTACCGGGGTTAAGGCGAACCGAGGCCCGGAGGTACTTGACCCCAGGTCTTCTTTCTCCCAGGATACAGATTTTCCACCTTGGTGCAAGACTAGTCCTTATTCGTGCAGGGGACCTTTTGGTCGGGGAGGGGTTCTTGTTGGGACGGCGGAGAGATGGGAGGGATGCGAAGTCGCGGTGGTGAGTGGGAGACTCGATCCGATCCCAGTGGTACCTCCATCGTTCGAGTCTTGTTCACGACCATTGGCCATAACCTCCGTTCCATTGTGCCCGAAGCGGACTCGGAGCGCTTGTACTCCGAACGTCGTTTGAAGACGACACGGACCTTCTCACATCTTTCAATCTCACAAGAAGACCAGCGGGAACGCTTCCTCGTAAATTTAATTTCGTGTTTGTATTCTCTTCTTTTCTTGCTTAAGGATTCGGATTCGTTTCTTGTTCTTCTTGTTCTTCTTTTCATTTGGCTTATCTCGGTATAATCGCTCAGAGTCTGGATCTACTACACCTTTCTTGCTTCTGCTTCTCGTTTCTGTTTCTCGTTGCTTGCTTTCTCTCATCGTTCTCATTCTCATTTCTGGCATTGGATTCCCTCGATCTTGATTTCTCGGAGTCCCCGCTATGGATCTAATTCGAATTAATCTTGGATCTATATACCACATGTAAAACATGTACCAATCATCCGTTGTACTCTTCATCGAATACGTCGCTGGCATACATACGTACTTCGGCCGGAATACTCTTAATCGTCTTGCGTTTGTACGCGAGTCAGGCTGAAATTTGAATCCCATTCATGTACACGCGCTCGAGTAGGATCGCGATCGGAGCACATAGGCGGGAGTCATGCAGCGTGCTTTCTCTTTCTCTTCGATACTCATTTCTGCCAGAGTCCCTGGGGCACACCATTGCTCAGACACTGCTCAGACCTCCTCAAAGCCCACAATAAAAACATGAAGCTCGTCGCGTTCAAGTTATGGTGGCACTGTAAAACGGCCACACTTGGTGATATCGAAATCAATCTCAATCAACTCTATGACACGATTCAGGTCATCTCTCCACACTGCCCATGGACCTCATACGCATCGCGTGTGGTCATACATTAATGTGATAGCTTGATCAATGCTAGTTCGTAGTCGATATCAAAAGTCGGCAGCCTGGATTGTTGAACGTTGGACGTTGGACTAGGACTCGGATGACCAACTTTGACAGATAGGCCATATGTCCGACAACGCTAGCTGCCATACCTTTGACGGCGTGCACATATATTCACTCTCTGGCATCACACTCACGCTACGTATTCTACTCATCCCTCTCTTCCATCCCCCCTACCCCTGTCTCAACATAAGGGGCAGTTAGTCTAAGGCCGCTCGTATTTCGGTGTTAGGACGCTGAACAGTGCTCGGTGGTGAGTATCTCTCAGAACTAGTGTCCTTTCTCCCCTTGAAGACTTACCCTATCGGCTGCCAGTGGCAATACTAGTTCTCCTTTAGTGGCATGGCATCGCCCTCCATTGAACCCCCAGCTTCGGTTTTGAACACCGCATCCCCTGATACAAATATTAGTGAGTCGGTACATGCACTACAATGCCCCGCTTCACATTGAACATGTACTACTAGTTACTGCTCGAATCATCAATTCAGACGATGCAGGCGCGACCCGAATCGTGCACGCTGGCGTAACATACATTCGAATGGATCAAGTCACAGCTCTAATGGACCCCGCCATATCCAGATTGGAGGAGGCAATGCTGGCGAAAATGGAAGCCCAGCTGCAGGAGAGAGGGTCTGACATGTTGAAGACCCTGAACGACGAGATCCAACGGAGCGGGGCGGAGTTTGCGCGGATCGTGGCGAACGAGAGAGAGGAGAAGCGGCGATTACAGGAGTTGCTGGACATTGAGAGATGCAAGGTGTCCCAGGCAGAGAGAACCATCTCACTGGTCACTCCTGCTCTCTCTGAAGCTTGTGCAAAGCTTTTGCGATGGTCTGCAGAGTCCTTCGAGAGTCCAGTGACCTCAAAATGAGACTGGCAAGTCTTCTATTGCATGTGGAAAGTCCTGAGTCATCCTCTACGATACATGGCGCCTTGTGGTGATCGTAGAGGATGTTCTAACTTTGTCATGCATGTTGAGAGGCTTGAATGGTTGCTGTCGAAAGTTGCAATTCCTAGCTGTAGAAATCAAGTGTCTGTTTATCAGAAGGTGATAAATGTGAAAGAATGTGTGCATGACTCTTGTCAAGGTTACTTCACTGTTCTCTTCTATATTAGGGGCGTTCAAAGCTGCACTTGGCGCTCCTTTTTTCGAGCTCCTTTTTTCACTTTTACATTGGGGGATGGCGAAAAAAGGATGATTATAAGGAAGAAAAAAAGTGAAGCTTTGAAACCACCCCCCTCGAAATCAAGCGAAAAGGAGCAAAAAAGGAGACTGAAAAAGGAGAACTGTCTGACCGCAGCAGCTTCGGCCACCACGGCATCTTGAAAGTCCGCTCATTCCCGACCGCGCTCACGTGATCTGTCAGCGGCGCATCGACCTACAGTAGTATTCAAGAAGAAATGCATCAACGGTAAACATGTTCACAGCTCCTTCAAGAATTTGAAGAGTCCACAAAAGAATGGGAGACTGCATTGCTACTTCATATGATTCAGTCATAAATATCTTCCTGACATATCTTCTGAACTTAGTGTCACATCACTGCAAGCTCTCCGGAGACAATAACCACTGACGACAACCCGTCATCTGTCTAGATGTGGAATACTGTCACCAAGAAGTCCTTCCGACCTATCCTCCATCTCACATAGTAGTAAGTTACAAGGCAAGAACAACGCGAGACGCGACAATCTCACGAGTGCGCGCAAGCGGAGTTTTAAAGCGGCAAGGACCCTGCCGAGAAAAAGGAAGGAAAAAAGGACGCAAAAAAGGAGCATGAACGAAAAAAGGAGACCCCCTGCTCCCTTTTTTTGCTCCTTTTTTTGCTCCTTTTTCTTCTCCTTCTCGTCTTCCTTTTTTCTTCCCCGTCCAGATAAAAGGACGGAAAAAAGGGAAGGTTTGAACGACACTATTCTCCTCAGTGTAAATCCCTGCATGTAGTAAGGTCTGCAAAATAGATCTCTTCATTGACTCGTTGATGATAAAATTGGTTTCATATATATCAGTGCATGATAATGTACAGAGTGGAGGAAAGTATAATTGTGGATGATAAGTTCTGTTAACTGTAATCTGTAATCTGTGTCTATGCTAAAGCACCTCTTTCCTCCAAAAGCTCTACAATCTGTGTATGACCCCATGCCAAGGCAGCATTTAGAGCTGAATTATACTTTCCACCTATCATATTTTTGAATATGCTATAAAACAAAGCATAGATAGATTACTTTCTGACCTTTAATGTTAGGATCAGCTCCGTTGTCAAGCAGAACCATGACAGTTCTCAAATGGGAATTATAGCGGGCACATGCTGCCTGAAGAGCTGTTGCATACTCCCCCCCTTAAAATATAATCAGCAATATGCAGCAGCAATGTAGAGGCATCTCTGACCTTCAATATTTGGATCAGCTCCTTTCTCAAGCAGAAGCTGAACAATATCCAGACTTCTTCCCATATAACAGGCAGCTTGAAGGGCTGTTCCATAGTTCCCCCCTAAAGATATAATCAGCAATATGCAGCAGCAAGGTAGAGACATCTCTGACCTTCAATATTTGGATCAGCTCCTTTCTCAAGCAGAAGCTGAACAATATCCAGCCTTCTTCCCATATAACAGGCAGCTTGAAGGGCTGTTCCATAGTTCCCCCCTTAGAACATATATCAGCAATGAGCAGTAGCAATGTGAAGAAATCACTGACCTTGAATATTTGGATCTGCTCCTTTCTCCAGCAGAAGCTGAGCAATATCCAGACTTCCATTATAACAGGCAGCCTGAAGGGCTGTTTCATACTCCCCCCCTTGAAACATATATTGGCAATGAGTAGTGACAATGTAAAGACTTCTCTTACCTTGTATATCTGAATCTGCTCCTTTCTCCAGCAGAAGCTGAGCAATATCCAGACTTCCTTTAAAACAGGCAGTCTGAAGAGGTGTTCCATACTGTCCCCCTTAGAACCTCCATCAGTAATAAGCATTGACAGTGTAAAGAAATCTCCCACCTTGAAGATTTGGATCTGCTCCTTTCTCCAGCAGAAGCTGAGCAATATC
>MU275340.1:0-31212 GCA_022160315.1 Panus rudis PR-1116 ss-1
GCATCAGGGCTTGCCTTTACAGGCAAGGCTAAGACCATATGTGGTAAGTATCTGATTACTCAGCATTTTTCTCAGTCTCCCGGAATGTCTCAAGGCAGTTCTGAGCGATTTCGAAACCGTCGATACCAGCGCTTATTTGGTCTTGAGACGTTCCGGGTCCTGTTCCGCGGCAACACTATCTGGTCCTCACATGGGGGTCCTCAGCCAAACTGCCCCAGACGTTCGCTGCGGTGGTGGGGTGCGAGGGAACGGCTGGGTACGAGACCACCGCGTGGCTTTGACTCAAGCTGTGCCACGTGAGTACGAGCGGGTCTTCTAGCCACCCTGCGAACCTCCTTGCCCAAGGGAGGACTCGAACTCCAGCCTTTCGAGCCGTGCGCGACACCGGCTCAGGACACTAACCGTTAGGCTATTGTGCCCCCGAGTTTGATGCTGTTGAGAGCTGTTGCACTGCACACCTTCAATTGCAACATATTGCTCTTTCTCCGCCCCCACAACCATGACCGTCGTAATTCAACGTCCTACAAAAGGCTCCAGGATATCTACCTTCTATCCTGTCAAGAGCATTCCACCTCTCTCTGCGCTGGATAGCGCGTTCCAGTTGCAAGAATACATCTCACTATTGATTCGCTACGACGTTCACGACGTGGAATCTATAGTCTCTATTCCTGGTGGAAGAAATGGAAAGGAACGAGAGGGAAGTGATGACTCGAAGCTTGGAGAGGGCGACTTGGACAAGGACGGACGAAACGATGTGAATGTGGATGAGGCGTGCTGGATTTACGAACAACTGAGGTTTGTCTGCCGTCGTGTATACACAATCTTGCAATTCATTCGTTTGTCCCAGACGACTTGCCCAAGACTTGTCTCATCCCCTAATCACGATGCTCCAGCAAGAATGCACGCGTCAAACATGCCCTGAGATGAAAGCTGGGGAATGGCTGTACCTATGCGTTGCTCACGGAAATGAGAGCGCGACCGAGGTATATGCTCCGCACAATTTTGACCAGCAGACTCGCTCATGGCTAACGGTTAGTCCCAGCAATGCTGCGCTATAGATTACATCCTCCACACATTGGACAGCGCGACCGCTCTACTCAATTCGCCCCGCGCATTCCCCTCTCGGTACGCACTTGCTCCTAGTCTGGGTGACGCGTTCACTTATTTGCATATGCAGTTTATCCATTCCCCCCACTTCACACCGACACTTCTCCTCGCTTGCTCGTCGGCTCGGCCGCATCTTCGCTCACGCGTACTACCACCACCGCGAGACATTCGAACAGGCAGAAGCCGAATCCTCCCTCTATGCCCGCTTCCTCGCCCTTACGTCCAAATTCGACCTTGTTCCATCAGAGTTCCTCCTTATCCCTCCCCGCGTGTCAAACTTGCAGCACGCTGACGAACTAGATGAGAGAGATACTGGGAGAAGCCTTGACAGGATGCAGGACATTCATGCCGAGTTAGACCCTCACAGATTCCTTGGTGTTGATTCTCAGGCCTCGCGCGAGCGTGGAGGACAGCGGGGATTCGGAGGAGGAGGCTCTGCCTCTTCTTCCGTCATAGATCTCAGCGTCGCTCTGGGTAACAATGACCGAGGCACCAGTCCAGACCCCAACAAAAACGGCCGCAATCCCTCTCCGCGTAAATTCGGCAGAAACCGCACGGACACGATGGTCTACAGCGAAGCGGCAAACGTCGTCGAAGAACTGGCCAGGAGCAATAGCGATGACGGTAGTAGTCATATCTCTGAGCAAGTCCGTCAAGCTATTGCTGCAGAGGCTGAGGGGAGCAACGACCGCGCAGACGCGATTTTGCCTCCTAGTCACCACGAATCTCCCCCGACAGCGCAAGAACAAAGAGAGGCTGCGCCAGAGCCAGAGCGAGAACCCGCTCCCACAGAGGCACCTCCTGTTGAAGCACCTCCGCCCACTCCGGCTGCTCCTGAGCCAGAGACATTCGAGATCGCTGCGCCACCGCCCGCTGAACCACCGATACCTCCAGCGGATGACGCGGAGGCGGAAGAGGAGGAGCCTGCGCCCGAGACATCTGCAGATGATACTCCGGCACAGGAGGAGGAAGTGGAGGAGAAGAAGTCTGAAGAGCCATCGGCGTCAGCAGAGGTAGAGCCCGCTGAGAGTAAATCCTCTCAGGGAGACATACCCGAGATCCAAATAGAAGAAGCTGCTCCCCCACCTCCCGACGCAGACAAGGGGGTTGAAGAGGGTGCCCCAGAGCCAGTCCCTGACGTACCCGAAGCAAAGGAGACCAAGGAAGAAGAGAATACCCCTGCGCCGGTTGACGCACCAAACACGGACACTCAGAGTGAAGAACCTCAACCAGAAAAGGTGGAAGCCCACACCTCCAGCGATGCTCCGTCAGAGGCTCCATCCGTCGCTGAGGACATTTCGGAGACGCCTGCCGCCGATGCGCATGAGGAGGAGAAAGACGTGGCTGCTGAGGGTGATGCTTCTAAGAAGGCCGAAGAATCGAAAACGTCTGCCCCTGCAGATTCTGAGCCCGCGGCTCCAGAACCTGAGGCTGCCTCAGAGGGTCAGACTCCTGCAGAATCATAATCTCCCCGCAGATCGTCTTGATACTCTGTTGACGCTTGTTACCTTTTCGTAATTTTTGTGTCTTCTGTTATACATAATGGTTCGTCTGTTTCTGCGCTGGCTGACCCGTTCAACGCTAAGTTGCTTGTTGTTGTGAGATCGGCCGGGTCCATCGTTCAATTCGCTTGTGACACATCGGTTGACGTCTTCAAATACAAGAGGGTATTGTCTGCGCGTTCAATTGATATCGTACAATTGGTTTCAGGCTGGTATTCTTCTCTCTACTGAGTCTACTCGTCTGCAACTTTGACCAACAGCTTCCCAATCGACCTCCCTCCCGTAAGATCTTTCTCTGCTTCAATGACACCTTCGCTGGTGAAGGGATATTCTTTGTGGATCAAAACTTTCAGTTCTTGCTTAGAAACAGCATCGAAAAGTTGGCTGATGTACGTCCGTCCTTCTTCCGGTGTGTAAATGTAATTCTTCAGGCTGGAGATTGTAAATGGATAAGCCAGGTGTATCTGGAACGTAAAGTGTAAGACTCACGTAGGGCGGACGAGCTTGATGTTCTTCTCGACTAGCTTGAGAGGGGCGATAGGTGGGACGGGACCGGAGGCGTTGCCGACGAAGACGATCGTGCCTTTCCTTCTGACCAACTTAAAGTCGATCTCATGGCTTCATCCAAAGATGCGTCAGTTTCCTCGTTAACAGATAGGAAGTCCTCAAGAATCCACGTACGTGTCTTTCCCGACGCCATCGTAAACAACATGAACACCCTCTCCATTCGTCAACTCATTGACCCTCTTCACTGTATCCTCCTCCTTGTACAGTATGACATGATCAGCACCATGCGCCTTAGCAATCTCCGCTTTCTCCTTCGTCGAGGTCGTACCAATCACTGTAGCACCCCTCGCCTTGGCCAACTGCGCCACAGCAAGCCCAAAGCCTCCCGCAACGGTATGGACGAAAACAATATCGCCCTTCTTGACGTTGTATGCTTCGGTAATGAAGGTTAGGGCTGTACCACCTTGGGTGAAGATTGCTCCTGCGACTTTGAGAGAGATCGATGGGGGAACGACGTAGACGTCTTTCCATGATACGCTGATGTATTCTGCGTATGCTCCGAAGGTCAACTGCGAAGTAAATTGGTTAATTGTTGGTGATACCAATACTGGGGGATACCACTCGGATGGTACTCCATGCTTACCGCTACAACTTTGGCCCCAGGCGCAAAGCCACGGAGCTTGTACTCCTCATCATTGAGCACGGATTCATCCGAAGGCAGAGAAACGATAGTCCCCGCAGCCTCTGTACCAAACTGCGCGGGGAAGCTCTTCACAGGATACAAGCCTTGCCTGTTCATCCCGTATGAGCGATATCCCAGGTCAATTTATGAGCGATTGAAACATACCTGAAGTAATTGTCGATGAAGTTTATACCTGCATAGTTAACCTTGATCACAATCTGGTCTTTCGCAGGAGCTGCGAAGGGTACTTCGATCTTCTTGATGACATCGAAGTCGCCCGTCTCGGTGATCACGACGGCTTGGATCTTAGAGGGTACTCCAGAGGACATGGTGAGGGGGATATAGTGTGTATGGCCTGAACGCAGGTGGTTGCAATTGTGTCTAGGTTATCCTTAGGCTTTATATAGCTCGGTCGTCACGCTATGTGAGCATAGTATGACCGGATGACCCGAATCAATTTGTTCATTGCCCACGATAATACTACTCAGGACATTGCCAGAGAACTTTGCACTTACTAAGTTACATCGCGCCATGTCGCGCATGATAAAAGAGCGATGATGTCATGAGACTTGATAGTGTGACCGCGATTATCCTGGGCAATATTGACTATTTTTCGCCTCAGCTATCTGACGAAAGCAACGAAGTAGAATTAAGACATGGTTCGTAAAACTTCTGCATTTATTCAAGTCGCCTGCATCTTAGAGTTTCAAACTATTGGCATACGCACATCATTTTGCGACATTGAACACGCCGATATCCGTCAGGTTAGTCAGAAAGAAGGTACGTGAGGACTAAATGTTGAACGTTCAAAGCAAGCGAGGTTGTAGATTTGTCAGAGAAAGACCTAGCTAGTAGCCCCACTCAATCATCGCTCGACGTCACGGGGGTACGGGCAAGTCTACGAGCTAGCGGACATCACGGTACATCGTCCCTTGCAAAGGGTGACATCGAAGAGACAAAGCAGCCGAAGCGAGCCATAATCATGGCACATAAAAGGAGCCGATGTACTTGAATGCGTTCAAGTTCTCCGTATCATGTGGCGGTCGGCGGTCTTGAAGTTGAAACGTTGACGTCGTCAAGCAAGCTCATGGGCGAATTAACGTCAAACACTACGCCTGCCATTTACAGCCAGGCACAAACGAGAACCAAATGGGCGTCAAAAAGCCGCAACGCCTGGCGTCTAACCTTAGAGCAGACTTGGAAGTGCGAGTGCCCTTTTCGTTGAACTCTAACTTTCCCCTGAGCGATGTGCTTCGAATTCGGTATGTCTTCTTTTGTGGGGAAGGCAGAGAGTAGCTGGCTAATATGTGGAATGGATTGGTACGTCGATCGTGATTCATCATCTTCGGTTATACCGTGCCAACTCGACTGAACACCGCAGCAGACGAGCGGACGTTGAAACATACAATATTTAAGCTTCATACATTAGCCATACATTGTCCAAGCCGGCTCCTTGACTGACCACTTCGATGCATACGGGCACACACCGATTGTCTAAAGTTTAGACATCTGAGCCCCCTCGCCATCCACGACCCCTACATTATTATCATACTTGAAATACCTATCCCGCGTATGCCAGGTCAGCACCGACCGTTTGTACGGGAAGTCGAATATCTATAACGACCATTGATATCATCAGCAATGTGGTTCATGGTACTGATAGGTGAGCAATGGGGAGAGGGGAGTTGACTTACGGTTTGTAGGTGCATGCCGACGTCTAGAGATAGCTTGACGATACGTGGGTTCGCAGCTTTGGGTTCTCCGATGACACGTTCCGTGCGGGGGTCCGCTAGCAATAGGTAATGCAGGAGCGCACCGAACCATGCTACGGCTGGAGAGATTAAAGAGAATGTTAGTAAATTACGCATTTCGGTGAGTAAGATTTCATTTTGCTTCCCAGGAAGGTTTGTGATGATGAAGTAGATGGGGAAGAAAACAATGGATGGGGAAATGAATCGGGTACGTACAGCGATCTGCTCCACGGAATTTGTCTTCTCCGACGAGGACGTGTAACCCTCGATCGTAGTCGCGCGCACCGTCTTGAATATGTTGCGCGACATGGTTCTCCTACAACAAATAACGTAAGTCCCTGGTGGAACCTCCGTCGGATACCGACTAACCTTGATATAGACCAACTCCGTATACCCCATCAACTCCCCATCCCAACTCATCATCAAGGGCAACACTGCAGGATCCGCAATCAAATCCTTCAAATACTTCCTATGCTTCTCAATAGGCCCAGCTTCTCCCCATCCCTTGTTAACAAGAGGGTGATTATGCCAGCGATGGAACGCCTCTAAATGCCTCCCAACCCTCTCCTCATTCCCATCGGCGTCTTCCAAATCAACATAATGCAACTCCAACGACTGCCCAATCGTCGGGAAATACTTCCTGTAGACAAGTTCCCCCGGAGCAGGTTTAGGCGGACGCAAGGGGTGCGCGGTGATCACCAACGGACTACGAGTGAACGAAGGCGTGTATGGGAACGGTACCCTCGCGAACTTTGCGTTCTCGCCTCTCAGCCAGCTTCGATTCCGCTCGGGATGGTGATACCCGCCTGTTCCTGCCCCTTGCCAGAACGTACCTCGCAGCAGGAACAACTCTGGGTCTGAGGGGGAGATGGAGGTTGGGGGAGGGATTGGGTGACCGTGTGGGACGTGCTTTCGCCGTGCGAGACCGGATTGCAGGAGGTAGGTCGTGAGAGTGGATATCGTGGAGGGGGGAAGAGAGGAGGAGAAAACGATTGGGATCGTTTCTTGCGTGTGCAGGATGGTATGAAGACCGTGCAGGACGCCCCAGAAGTCTTCGATTGAAATCTCCTCGTTCGTTTTCCCGTTCTTGTTCTTGGTATCGTTGGTGAGACTGGGGGGACCGATCTCGAGCACAGGGTACGAAGGGACATGTTCCGCTTTGTTGTGATACGGCGTACCAACACTCGTAATCTCCAGTCGTAACGAGTACGGCAGCACTCGATAGCTAACTATGGGTATCCCGTCTAGCGCTATGGTCGTCTCGTCTTTGGTGGTGAGAGCATCGACTTTGGTATCGTCCGGAAGCACCGTAATACGTTTCCATTGTCCGGGTGTGTTCGTGGTATTGAATAGGGACTGGGTATTTTGCGCTGGACGCGACATTTTTTTCGGAGAGAGAAGCGACCTCGCGAGCTCGAGGAGCAGAGCAGAGGGAAGCGAAAGAGGTGGGTGGGAGTATATCTGATAAGATATACCCTGTCTGGTGACGTGCTGATCCGAGGTTATCTGTATCTGATAATTTCCGACCTGTGGCGAAACGATTTCCCTTCAGTCTTCCTTTGCTTTTCCCCTTCTTTTTTTTCTCCTCTTTCTTTCTCCCAGGAAACCACAAGGTAACCAGCTGTAACCAGGTCCCAACTGTCAGTGCCAAGGTGACAGCCTAAGCTCCTACATCATCCGCATAAAGATCTATTTTCGCGTCAGAGTCGGCTACCGTTGATCCCTCTCACCGTGACTGTGGTGACTCGGACGCGACAGGACGCGACCAACATCGTACATGTAACTAACAGTAGGCTTGGACTGACAGCTCGGAAGGTAGGCGGTAAGTTAGTAACTACGCTTGGAGTACTGTAGTCGCAGTTCGTCAAAGCAGCGAGTTCCCGTCGGTTGAACATATCCATTCTCTCAGATCTCGCCGAGGCCTTGATCAATAGTACCAGTGATAGCGACGAACTTTGTCGACACGAAGGCTATTCGGTACGTTGTCGCATTTGAGATCTCTTCTTCTAGATGCTCAGCAACCCACCCACCGTGACTCATGGTACGTATTTCAGAGCGGTCGCTCATACTCGCATGTACTCAGGGGTTCGAATTCATTGCGCGTTGAATCATCTCACAGTAACCCACCCATCGTGACGCTTAGCCTTGGTACGTATTCGTAAGCGATTGCTCATACTCGCATCTACTCAGGTTCGTCGCACTTCGAATCATCTCACAACAACTTATCACACTGTCTATAAGATTGAACGCGAGCACGGAAGAGCGACTGTGATTGGGACGATGACGATAAAGGCAAGCAGGGAGGATTCAGTGAAGAGCAGCAAGAAGCCAGAACAACGAAAAATACAACGAAGAACAACAAACAGCAAGAATAAAGAAACCTCAACCTCGAAACCAGACAGCACACAACCACACTTAACTCCAGCCATCAAGGGCAAGTCATCTATTAAAATCCCTGGCCTCTGGCTCTTTTCAATTTCGTTTTTACCAGGAGTCGCAGCCGGTCCTCCTCAGTCACAGGTACCGTACCTCGCAGATGTCTAAGTCGTAACCGCTGTCTAGCCCGGACCATCCACCAGGCACCTGAATCCTGTGAGTATGTGATCAGACGAGTTAAGATCGACGGCGATAGAGGAAGTACCTAGCTAAGCGAGTTGGCTATGACTTGGAGGGGAGACGTGTGTAACGACCTGTTCCTACAAAGGATGCAACTAATGAATCGTGAGTACTCGATATTCTATCTCTAAACTACGCCGGTCCAGCGGTCTCGAAGTCCAAGTCGTCCTGTGGGTCTTGGGATATCTTGAGGTCGTCCTGCGGGCCTTGGTATATCTTGCTGAGTCCTGAGGCCAATGGACAACCACACGAGGGGCCGATATGAAATACCGAACCCATCGCACTGCACAGATAACTGCTCGGAGCTACGACATGGGTATCCCTACAAGTCGCGAGGTCACATCAGCACATCGTACATCGCACATCGCACATCGCACATCGCAGACAGCGGCTTCAATCAAAATCAACTCACCAGTCTCCATGCGATTGTCCAGGTACGGCAACGGTTCTCCTATCCCCACATTAGAAGTGGGGCGTTCCTGCGCCGGTACAGAGATCAACTAGGTCTTATGAGCACCATCACCGCATTAGCCTCTCTAGCCTCTCATGCGCGTCGAAGAAGAGGAAGAAAAGGACAACAAATTGAAGGGAACTCACTGTCGGCTTCACACTCTAGCGAAGATCGAGGCCCTTCCCTACCACGACCACGACTACACGTTTCACAAGTTCATCGTACATCGTGCATCGTACGTGTAGGGGCCGTTTCCGCGCTACAGCGGACGTGCTTCGGGGGGGGGGGGGTCGTTCGCGATCGTCCATTCAACTTGAAGAAGACCGACGAATGGATCCCGTTCTGGCAGAAGTACAGAAGTAGGTGTGGTGCATTGTACGGTCGTCCAATATCGTCTTAAGAGAGACGAGAGGAGAGAGAGAGAAGTGATGCAGAGGGAGGTGATGGAGAGGTGATGAAGACGCTACCTGGGGGTAGAACTGAGGTAACCGTAAGCATAGTACTGCAGGTCAGTGATTTTGGTGACTCGGATGAGTTCAGTGTGGTTCGATGGCTTCCTCGTCGGCCATCGCAGGCAAGGTTCTACGGGTCCTCTCGTGCGTGTAACTACTCATCTCCCTTACGCTCTACCTGCCTACAATCGCAACGAACTAAACGTTGAACGTTGACCCTTGAACAACAGCCACGTTGGACAGTCGGCTCGTGATTGACTTTATTTGTTAGTGGTGGAGGGAGAGAATAAGAAAAGGCTGACACAGGATCCGGACCAGACCAGCTGGGTGGTTCGCGGGCACTCTGAGTCCGAGGGTTGTCCGCGTAGAGAGCACGTGACCGCGACTTCGATCCGCTTTTCAGGTTCTTTAGTACTTTACGCTAGGCTCCCCGAGGCTCACTCAGACTCGCGGATCCAACGTCTTGTACTATAGCCTCAGAAAATCAGCTTATCTGCCAGTGCAGTGTGAGCTCTGCACTAGATCTCGTTCAGATATCTTATTCGAGAAAATGGAATAGTAAGAGAAGAGAAAAGGATTACAACAAGAAAGAAATGATATATCATGGACGTGTGTGGTATATGAGGTAACATAAATTATTTTGTGTCTAGTGGAGGGAGGAGGCGGCCGGTGGTGGTGGTATTGTGAGGGTGTGGTGATGTGAGGGTTGAGTGGAAGTGGAAGTGGAAGGGTCGAGGGGAAGAGGAAGAGGAAGTGGAATTCGAAGTGGAAGTGGAGGTGAGGATGTTAAATGTGAAAGTGGTGAGAAGTCCATTGTCCCGTCCCACTATACTCTATTCTAGGCGATAAACAGTGACGAAGATGAAAGAAACCGAAGCCAATACCCCATCTCCTCCAACTTCTCCATCTCCTCCAAGTTCCACCACCTCCTCGAATTCCAAGTTCCACCTCCTCCATATCCCACATACGTCGTAATCGACCGAACGCGGAATGGGTCGCGTCCGCGCATTTTCTTCAATTGAGGGATACCAGTAATGAGGGCCAAGCAAGAACCAGAACCCTCGACTCGACTCCGAACGGGTCCTACCTGATCCTCGAAACCTGATCCTCAACACAAGGATCCACCCAGATCCTAGGATGTTCAACACATTACCGAATCCGACCAGGGATCTCCCTCGTAACATACTGCCAGATATAATGCGTCCATCCTTCGATGACACCTGCGCCTGTCATGATGTGCAGACAGTCTCCTGCTACGTGCTGGTGTGGTGGGGTTAGTATGGGGTTTTTGGTTTTTGGGGGGTTTGAAGGAAGAGATGGGATTGGGAGATGGGAGAGGGGGAGGGGGAAAGAGAGGGGGAGGGGGGAGGGTGAAGGGGGAAAGGGAGAGGAAGATGAAATTGGGAAGGGGGAAGGAGAGGAGGAGAAGGGGGGAAATGAGAAGGGAGAGGGAGAGGGAGAGGAAGAGGGGGAAAGAGAGGGGGGAAAAGATAGAAGAGAGAAGAGAGAAGGAGAAAGAGAGAGAGGGAAAGAAAGAGGGAGAAAGAAAGGAGGAGACTTACAGCGTCTGGACGAAGTAACCCTGGTCTGTCAATAGGCAGGAAGTGGATATCGGGGTAAGATGGTGATGAGAGGACGTCCTACACAACGCGAAACGTCAGCCAAAGCTGAGCAATATGAAATAACGCACAATAAAGACGCATAATGAGGAGGTAGACAAAACCAACGTCGAAGAAAACGCAAAAACGTCAAACAAAAGAAAACGAAAACACAAAGAAAGAAGACCCACCTGAAAAATCCGATTAAACTCTCCAATCCAGGGCCAATTATAGAATTTCCACTTGAAGGGGACCCATTCCTTCCACGGTTCCCGATGGGAATGACAATCTTCGTGTCCGGGTAGGTAAGCTCTTACGATGACTTGTCTTGTTCTTCCCTTCCCTCCGAGTCGACCGTTACCACTATTACCACCAACGTTCTCTCCATCACTAGCGAAACTGTCATCACTAGCAAGACTCTCGCCACCACCCTGATTGAAACTCTCACTCAACCTCCCCTGCACAACCTCCGCCCACCTCCTCATCGCCTCCCTAAAAAACGGCAACATACGCTCAACCCCATACCCCTTCTCCTCACCCACCTCTTCATCCCTAAACGCCCTCAACAACGTAGTAGTCCAATGTCCGGCCGTACTGATGATGAGAGTGGTGTAATGAGCGTGGGGGAGAGGGGAGAGGAAGATATCCATGTATTCGTGGGGCGAGAGAGACCAGAATCGTTCGTCGCTGAATAGGGTCTCGTTTCCTTTTCCTTTCCTTTCTCCAGGTTCAGAATTAGAATTAGGTTTAGAATTGGGATTAGAAGTAGGAGAAGGAGGGTATAACTCGTCGTACAATTCGATGAGCTCGTCTTTAGATAAGAGCAGGTCGACACGACGGAATGTGACTAGGGGCGTGGAGGAGATGTTGAATGAGGGAGGGAGGGAGAGGGTAGGGAGGAGAGGGGAGGATGGGGAGAGGTAGAGGTTTTGAGGCCAGGCGCGGTCGAAGTAGGGGTTTTCGGTGTAGTTGGGTGTTGCGCGGACGTGTGGGTATAGGAGGCATGATAGTGAGAAGAACTGTAATTCCGTCACAGAGTCTGCATAACCACCATGTTAATTACGGTGATTGAATTTATACGCCAAGAGGTTAACAGCTACTTACCACCTATCAGCAGCCAACCGCCGTTTTCGACCATATCCGTAACGACCTCTTCAGCTCGAAACGGTCTTAAATCACAATCCTGCGAAGGCCTCCACTCCCACGCCGTAACCGCAGGGAACCTATCCCATTTCCCCGGTTCGTCCGCAGCCAAATGCCACCAAAACTCTCTATCGGACGCACAACTCTCGAAACCCGTAAACTCCAACGCGTCCTCGGGTCTCTCCATCCGCGTCTTATTCGTCCTCCACTTTTCCGGGGATTTTGGGACCCATTGACCGGAGGCGTAGGCTTGTGGGGAGCAGCCGCTGCGGATACGGGATGCGGGGAGGAAGGAGGAGACGGAGGAGGGGAGGGAGGAGAGGGAGAGAGGGAAGAAGGTGTATGTGAGGACGCAGAGGGCGGAGATGCTACCGAAGATGACCAGGTTCCGGCTCTGCACCAGTCGTCCCAGGCCCATGCTCGCTGTTGAGAGTAGTGACTGTCGTCGTCGCCGTCGTCAGCAGAGACAGAGACAGAGAGTGATCGACCGAAGCGCCCATTTTGAATAGACTGCTTTAGGCGGGCCGAGCGCGCCGGGAGGGATCGTCGCTCGTCCTTGCAACCCTCGCCCACCGCTTTGCCACTCTCGACGCCCAGTTGCAACCACCGCGCTTTGTTTCTAACACCTGCGCAGAGGGCCTTGTTTCTGGTGGAATCGGTTCTAGTCACGCACACTAACGCCGCTTGCGAGTGACTGACTCAGCACTGGGGTAATTTTGAAGCGCACTTTTTGCGTATTTATACCTCCATCCGCACGTCCTTCACCCTTGACTTGTTCTCTAATGTCGGCTGCTACCGGGTCTGCTACTGCTACTACAACCACAGCTACAACTACGAACACAAATAGTGCAGGCGATCGCGAGCACCGACACCCCCGTCGACGAAAGCCAAAGCCCAACAACGCCCCAAAGTCCGCGGAGGCGGAGGAGGGTGGTCCTCGCACATCCACAACTACCGCTACCACTACCACTACAACTTCATCCACGTCCACCACTGCGACTGCGACTGCGAGTGCGAGTGCGAATGGAGCGGGACCTTCAAGCGATAGACAGCAAACACAGTCGCAGTCATCTCATCGCCCGACCCCGACCCCGACCCCGACCTCGAATCCAAACCCGAACCTGAACCCGAACTCGAATCCGCGTCGACGTCAGCCACGTCCGCGCCCTGACGATAGCTCTTCACACGTCCCGTCTGACGGTGGCGAGTCTGTTCGCGGTAACTCCGCGGCGGACTCTGTTACTCTTACTCAGAGTCAGACTCGGACGCAGACGAAACGGAGAACGGAGGGTTCGAAGCGCAGGAGACCGAATCAGCGTTCGTTGAATGATGTTTTGGGTGGGAGTGGGTCTACAAATCCAAATCCTGGGGCGACTTCGCAACCGCAAACACAATCGCAAGGACAAGGACAAACACTGAGGACACAAGGGGAGAAGAGACATACCCCACGAGATCGGAAAGCCAAGTTCAACGCAGAGTTAACCGAGGCGAATAATCAGGGTCAGGATCACACTCCTTCCCCATCGTCTTCAGTTCAAACCGAAAAAGCAAAAGCATCCACTCACGACAAACCCAAAAAACCCCCAAAACCTAAACCGAACCTCCCCAAAGGCGACGACCTCACCTCCTCACTCATCCGTGACCTCTCTACGCCTCCCTATCCTGATTGTCCTATTTGTTTTTCTGCGATACGGCCGGCGCAGCCGACTTGGTCTTGTTCGCCGAGTATACCTGTTTTGGGTGTTGGGAGTGGGGGTGATGGAGGTGATGAGAGGAGTGGAGGAGGTAATGGGAGAGGTGCTGGAGGAGGCGGAGGTGGAGGAGGTAATGGGAGAGATGGAGGAGGTAATGGGAGAGATGGAGGAGGAGGAACTGGAGGAACTAGTACAGGAGGAGGAAACGAGAACGCACAATACTGCTGGACAACCTTCCACCTAAAATGTATCCGTTCCTGGGCGTCCAAAAGCGTTAAAGACGTCGAAGAAGCTTGGAGAGCTCGTGGGGAGAGTAGGAAGGGAGAGTGGAGGTGTCCCGGGTGTCAGGCCAGGCGGGGGGTCGTTCCTACTGTTTATTAGTACGTCCCTCATCCCCACCTCCAAGTCTAATTCAAATTAATTACTAATATACATGACTTATGCACGTACAGCTGTTTCTGCGGCACAACCCCAGACCCAACCCCACCCCGTCTCTCCACCCCCCACTCCTGCGCAAACCCATGTAATCGAAAACGGAATTGTGGACACCCATGTTCGGAATCGTGTCATCCGGGACCTTGTCCGCCTTGTCAGGTTACGTTGAGGGTGGGGTGTTTTTGTGGGAGGGAGGTGATGGCGGTTAGGTGTGCGCAGTTGGGTTTGGGTTTGGGGGTTTCTCGGGGTGCGAACGTGAACCTACACAATTCTCCTCGGTCGACTGCCAACTCGACTGCCAACTCGACTTCCGATTCGAATTCGAAAAATCCCCTTCAACCACACAAACCACCCACCATCACCCTCTCATGCAAAAACACATGCAACAAACTCCTCCCCTGTACCATCCACACTTGTCAAGAGGTATGCCACGACGGACCCTGTGGGGATTGTCAGAAGGTGGAGAGGGTGAGGTGTTATTGTGGGAAGGAGGAGAGGGAGGTGGGGTGTGGGGAGGGGGTTGGGAGGGTGTCTGTTGTTGAGGGTGATGGGGAGGGGGATGAGGGCGATGGCGAGGGGGATGGGGATGGGAAGGAGGAGGGTGGGGAGGGAAAGGAGAAGGGGAAGAGGGAGAAGAGATGGATAGGACGGTTTGATTGTGCGGGTGTATGTGGGCGGTACGTCCCTTTTCTTTCCCTTCCCTCATCCCTCATCCCTTTCCCTTTTCTCTTCTGCACTTTCGAATAAATCACTGATGTTATGACGAAACAGACCATTCGACTGCGGGATACATAAATGCGAGAAAGGATGTCATCCGCAAGATGCGAGACCTGCCAAGTGTCCGAGGTCGCCTGAGGTGGTTAGGACTTGTCCGTGTGGGAAGTATGCTTTGCCTTCTCCTTCGTCTGGTGGCTCGAACCCTGCTTCTTCATCTACCGACACCACTTCTAACGCTACTGCCACCAATTCGAACGCTACCACCACCACCGCTTCCTCCTCAACCACCCCCTCCCCCTCCTACCCACTCCCACCAACCCAAACAGCCTTCCCACCAACCCCACCCCTCCTACGAACACACTGTACAGACCCTATCCCAACTTGTCTCTCCACGTGCCTCAAACCTCTTCCTACGTGTGGGCATTTGTGTCAGAGGAGGTGTCATGAGGGGGATTGTTTGAGCGTTGGGGAGGGTTTGAGCCGCAAAGGGGAGAGTTTGAGTCGTAAAGGGGAAGGGGAGGGTTTAAGCCGCGAAGGGGAAGGCGAATGTGGGAATGGGAGGTGGAGATGTGAGGAGGTGGTGAGGGTTAGGTGTCGGTGTGGCGTGAAGGTGAGGGAGGTTAAGTGTTGGGAGATCACTGGTGCGGGTAAACGTGAACGTGAACATGGGAGTCGGGAGGGTAATGGAGAAGGTCGTGGTGGAAAAGACGGTGGGGGTGATGACAAGAGGGAGGGAGAAGGGAAAGAAGGAGCAGGGAAAGAGGGAGAAATGATAAAAGGAGAAGGGGGGATGGAGATCCTATGCGACAAACCGTGTACCGCTCTTCGGAATTGCGGACGACACGAGTGTAAGCGGGTTTGTTGTCCGCTTGCTTCGCTTGCGAGTGTTACGAAGGGGAAGGGGAAGAAGAAGGGCAACGGTGCAATTGGAGGAGGAGGAGGAGGGGATACAGTTCTTTTGGATACGGAAGCGTGGCGTTGGCACGAGTGCGATTTGGTTTGCGGGAAGCTGTTGAGTTGCGGGAACCATAGATGTGAGGAGAAGGATCATAAAGGTGCTTGTCCGCCTTGTCTACGGAGTTCCTTTGACGAGGTAAGTCTCGACATTATTCCTATTAGACTTCAATTCTAACCATCCTTGCGCGTTCACAGATGATCTGCCACTGCGGCCGCACGATCCTCGACCCCCCAATCCCCTGCGGAACCCGCTTAAACTGTCCTTACCCCTGTACACGCCCCGCACCCCCCTGTGGGCACCCCAAACTCCCTCACACATGCCACGAAGACCCCACCCCTTGTCCCCCCTGCGTCCATCTCACCACGAAGAAATGCGCGTGTGGGAAGAAGTTGGTGGATAATGTGAGGTGTAGTATGTCGGAGGAGAAAGTGAGTTGTGGGATGGTGTGTGGACGGTTGATGGGTTGTGGTTGGCATCATTGTGAACGGTCTTGTCATCCGGGGGAGTGTGGGGATTGTCATGCTGTTTGTGGGAAGTCGAGGAAGTTATGGTGTGTCTCTCTCTCTCTTTGTCTCTCTCTCCTTATATTCTATTATGTTTTCAATGATCTGACGTTGGGTTGTACACTTTACAGTCTACCAGAAAACCATCCATGCACACTCCCCTGCCACGCCCCCTCCTCCTGCCCCGAAACATCACCCTGTCTCGCACCAACGACCATAACCTGTCCCTGCGGACGTATCCGCCAACAAGTCGCCTGTGGTCGGTCGACGTCGAACCCCGCGGGTCGAACCGGCTTGGCTTCAGGTTCAAATTCAAATGGAGGAGGACAGCAGTTGAAGTGCTCGAATGAGTGTGCGGTCGCTAAGAGGAATGCGAGGTTGGCTGAGGCGTTGGGGATTCATACCGCTGGTGCTGGAAGTGGTGAGGGTAATGCGAGCGGGGGTGCGGGCGGGGGTGGGGAGAGTAAGTTTGGACAGGTGACGTATGGAGATGAGTTGGTGGCGTATGCACGCGCGAATGCCAAGTTTTGTGCGATGGTTGAGAAGAGTTTCGCTGAGTACGTTTCTTCCCTCTCTCTTTCTATCTATTTGTTGTTATGGATTTGAGCTTGATTAGTATTGATGCTAATTCTGCTTTTTTGTAGGTTCTTGGCTTCTGGGAAGAAGAGCCAGATTTTGGCGCATATGCCTGAAGCGCGTCGGAAGTTCGTTCACGATGTAAGTCGATCTTAATTTTCTTCAGTATCAATTTTATTGCGTCCCCCCTCCACTACCTTATCTAAACTTAATCACCACCTTCAAGCATTTTCATTTTTATCTTCACGCAACACGAATGCTAACCCAAATCTTTCTCAATTTGATCTAGTTGGCAACGATCTACCGAATGGACACTCAACAAGTCGACCAAGAACCGTATCGGAGCGTCCAACTCTTCCGACGAATCGACTCGAGAATCCCTCAACCGCTTCTATCGGCTTTCATCTCCTCTTCGTCAAATTCCACTCCATCTACTTCATCTACCTCCGCGACCACCTCTACTACCTCTCATTTCACTTCGCACTCCAATCCCGGTTCAGGGTATACAACGCCCGTCCACCCGAGTTTAGGCAAACTTGCAGATCTACGCTCGACCGCGTCGTCCTCGTCCTTATCCTCCTCTAGTACGAGTCGCTTAACTCCATCTGCGTGGTCTCAGACTGCGACGTCGACGTTACCCGCATGGTCAGGTACCTCTACTGCTGCTGCTATCAAGAACGCGAGTAATACAGGTACGACGACGCGCGGATGGGCATCTGTTGCTACGGGTACTGCTACGCAGCAGAGGTCAGCGAACGCGAACCCTTTGGCATGGTTGACTGAGCCTGTTCCTGTTTCTGTTTCTGGTGTCGGCGGTGGTGTAGGTGCTCGTACGACGAACTCTCAGGCTCGCGCTGCCACTGGCACTGGCAGTGTAAGGTCGACGTCACCCGCTATTACCGTTATCCCCCCTGTTGCCCCTGCCTCTACGTCTGCTTCTACCCGTTCCTCTACCCCCACGCCCACCCCTTCTTCAAATTCTACTCAGGCTGCTTCTGCCGCGAAGCGTACTGTGGGTACGGTACCTACCCCTGCTACCTCTCACGCAGTGCCTCCGGCGAATTATCCCAGTGGTACCCTCAATGCGAATTTGAATGTGAATGGTAACGGGGACGGGGACGGGAACGGGAACGGAGAGGGTGCAGAAGATGTGCCGGATAGTTGGGAGGATGTTGATGATGCGGATGTTTGATTAATGCCTTACTGCCTCTTACTGCCCTCGACTCTCTCGCCGTCTTCCGCTCTCACTCTCACTCTCACTCACACTCTCCGTCTCGCCCAACTGTCAGTCTACGACTGGCCGAGGGGTTTTTGTGGGACCTGGAAGATGGGGTCAGACTGTCTCACCGTCTCCTTTACATTTTGCGCTGCTACGGACTTGGTTGCTGGGAGACCAGCTGTGTTTGACAATAATAAGGTGGAATTTCTTTCACCGTCGAAGTCGTGATCGTGCCTGTGGTATCCTCGGACTCCGGGAGCCCCTCAGGGCTCGGATTCGTCCGTACCCGAATGCGTGCAACGTGTTGGTTTTGCTTTTCTTCCTTCAACGTTGGAACTCTCTCTCATGACTCGTAGAAATTCAATTGCAAGGACAGTTACATAGAAACTCGGAAGAGACAATTTGCATTATTTTTGAGCTGTAGCTGCATGTTGATGTTCACCTCTAATGTTATCCCGTATTTCATCATTTCGTCTGTTAGAACCCCCACACGCGTGCAATAGTATACGTACCCAGTACCTATCATTATTCCATTCCAAGTTATATAGCTGTAACGTTATATCGATCGACCGTTCACCGCACCGCAACGAAGTACACGAGGAGATGGCCAAGAGATGGCCGACATGTAACAAAGATCCGTCGTTGACGAGGTAAGCAGAGGTTTCGGGGCCGTTGTCTCTCATAGCTCGAAGCCCAGTACCCGTGTAAGCGTCGTACATAATTTCGAATTGGCTGGCCCGGGGTGAAGGTCATGAGTCGGAAATTTGGGACAAGGTGAGAGGTGAATGCAGGACCCCCGAAAATACACCAAAATGTCGTTCGGGAATTTCTCATTTTTTCTCGGGACGCCCTCCGGGCGGAATCTCGGGAATCCGAATGACATGCCGGGATTGGGCAGATTTTCTCGGGACTAGTATATCAACATCTGAATAAAATTCGCATTTTTATGGATTTTTACAAAAAAGGTTTTCATGCTTCCTGAGAGCATCACGACGCCTCTCTGAGCCAGCGAAACATCTGTAAAGACTGCGAACGTAATGATTCTAAACCTAAAGCAGTACAGTGCTTTGCATATGATCGTGCCGGTTGCACTCGCACGAAGTTGTTTGTACGAGCCAAATAGTCACAGGGGGTCACAGCGGGGTCACAGGAGGGTCACTCGTTTCCGTTACAATTAGTTTTGAGTTGTACAACCATCCACATCCGACGACGTTCATTCTGAACATGCCAGTAATTGCTACAGACACTACGGTTGCGAGCGCGGTGGAAGCATTGCAGGTACATGTACAATGTACATACCAAGATCTCAAGTTCGTTCTCGACGCGCTGCGCTGTGACACACCCAAAAGAGGTATCTGTGATATCGGACCGGTCGGGCCTGTCACTGTTTGGCAGACACAAACAACTTCGTGCCCAATGCAACCGGCACGATCATATGCAAAGCACTGTACTACGATATTATAGCCTTTCACTCTTTCTCGGGTCCTGCACAATTCAAGTTCCCGCGCTTCCGCACCGCCTTCCAACCATTGTGTGGCGCGTTCCAGCCCAGTCGTCGTGCGATCTCCCTTGGTTTCTCGCAAGACCTGATGAATCTCCGGATCGACTGAGAGCTGAGTTTGTACTGACATAATACGTGGTTCACTTGTACCTACAAAAACTCGTCTTAAAAACACTAATGTATGTGCCCAGCTGAGCCTCCACCTCCGCTATCTCGGGACTGCCGACCATCCTCCCACCGGAGGGGCTGAATTCTCCGGAAAATGGAACGGGATGTGCCTCTTTTTGGGCCTAAAATCTCCGGAAAGCGGAACGGCCTTCGGCCGTTTTTGGCTCAAAAATCTCGGGAATCCGAACGACATTTTGGTGTATTTTCGGGGGTCCTGTGAATGCGTGTTCTTGCTTCGCCGTTTCCACGGACACGGCGGAGGCTACGAACTTGCGCGTTCTCGTTCTCCAACTTCTCACAAAGTGTAAAGGAGGGGTCCGTCGGACGGACGTCGATGTGTCGTTCGTAAGTTTAACCAACGCGGAGTCCCGGGGGCCACCAGTTTGACGCGCTTGTGGCGGCCATGCTCTCCAACCGGTACCACCACCAATGATCACGCGCACGCGTTCAAGAACCATTGGTCATTTGTTCTCTTTGCTCTCCGAACAAATGGTTCCGTGAACGTTGTCAGAGTGAACCTTGATTGAATTGGCCCTTACCCACTTATGTCTTTCATATCTCCGTCTTGAGGACGTCGGACAGTGAACACCATGATCACTGGGCTGTGGCGGGTGCGTAGCGGCAATAAATTTTAATCTACGCCGCTGCGTCTGAAGGGCTTCAACCTGATTCGTACATCCCTTTGACAGCGGGTCAGATGTTTGCATCTTGCTTCCGTACAAAGACCCTGGCCAACCAGGAATTCCAGGAAACCCAAGAAAAATCGAAGCCACCGGTGCTGTTACGAAACCGCGCATCATTATTGATCACGGATTTCTGTATGGTTTAGTCCCAAGACTCAAGTTAGGCCCCCCTGGATCCCTGTCTCTTCCTCCAGAAGGGAAACCGGCTGCATTCAATGGACATTTCCCCATCAGAGGCGATGCTGGCTAACTTTGGCTAGTGAGCTCGCCCGATTGTATCTACTCGGGTTTTCGTTTATGTACTGGCAGGTTCGACACACATGGCTACAGCATGCCAGGGTCACGCCTGCAACAGACGCTTTTGATAGGGCCATCTGGAGTAGGTGCGATGGGTCCCTTCCAGCGGATGCTAACCCCTGCTAACCCCTTCATCAAGCTCCACTAGTGCGTTGCTATCCTGTGCTAACCCGGTCGTTTCGTTTAGAGTTACTTATCTCATGCAGGGACAAGCAAACGCTAAACTCTGGCGCGAGCGTTATTTTTTTCGATCTCGACCGGGCGTTCAAGCCGCCCCCTCCTTAGCTCGTTTCGCTAAGGTAATAGGATCACATCGCGGTTATAAAATACGGGGCGCATATGGAATGCAACTGGTCAACCTCACCCCACGTCTTCTTGTCCTTCAACTATGTTCGACTCTGAGCACCGCCTAGCTTGGTAGGCATTGCGCTTCCCGAATGTTGCATGCCGTTATTGATCGACCTTCGCTTCACAGTGCGCGGAAGAAACAAGAGCTCTCAGAGAAGTTGCGCAGGCTGACGCCCGAGTACTCTGAACCTCTGACGGAAGAGGAACATCATATCCTCGACTTGTCCATAGCGCAACTCGTGGACGAGGTCAACTCCGGCAGCGTCAAGCCTGCTGCAGTCCTATCCGCTCATGGCAAACAGTCTTTGACTGCGCAGGCGAATACTAACTGCTTGGCTGATGTCATGTTCGAAGAGGGGCTACGCAACGTCTCTCTCAACAAATCGCTGTCAGGAGTTCCGATAAGCTTGAAGGATTCCGTCGACATCAGGGGTCACGATACGACTTTGGGTTATTCGTGTCGAGCCAACAAACCCGTTGACTCCGATGCAGCCATAGTGCGTCTTCTTCACGATGCGGGCGCATTGATCCACGTGAAGACCACAGTTCCAACTGGATTATTCTCGTTCGAGACGAGGTCTGATTTGTTCGGTGAGACGAGCAACCCTTACAATCCGGACTTTTCTCCGGGCGCATCAACAGGAGGGGGTGCGGCTCTCCTAGCCTACAGCGGAAGCAAAGTCGAGATCGCAAGCGACATAGGTGGCAGCGTCCGATTCCCTTCTGCTTACTGCGGGGTATACGGGATGAAAGCCTCGTATGGCCGTTTCCCCAACTATGGGACACATGCTTCTACCGGGGGGATGTACACCATCCGCACCATCGCGTCACCGATGGCAAAGACCCTAGAGGATCTAATAACCTTTTGGGAGCGAGTAATCGCAATGCAACCTTGGGAGTACGACCAGAGCGTAAGTCTCCTCAGAATCAGCTCGGGATCCTATTTGACGCGGGGGCTCTGCTGCAGTGTCTCCCTATCCCATGGCGTCCCGTAGATTTCGTGCTAGCAGGTCGGAAACCCAGATGGGGCGTCATCTGGGACGATGGTGAGGCACAACGGCTTACTCGGGAGTTTGTCCTGACGAGTTCCTGACTATGTTTAGGTATCATTCCCCCGACACCGGCGTGCGAACGCGCACTTAAATCCGCGGTAGAAGCACTGAGGAAACAGGGGCACGAGGTGATCACCTTGTACGTCCATCGTCGATTCTCTGTCGCCGTCCGGAATGTCGATTGTTGAATTCTGTCTAACAGCGTGCCGCCAGACATCGAAGAAGCCATGAAGATCGGGTTCCAACTGCTGACAGCCGATGGATGTGAGTAATGGTGCTCTGTCAGTTCCTAGTTTTGTGACTCAAGGGTTTCCTCATCATTAGATGACACCGTCTTTACGCCCCTCCGTTCCGGTGAATACATCAGCGACGCATTGACGCTGATCAGGTCGGCATTAAAGCTACCTCTTTTCGCCAAGCGCTTGGTGGCTTCTCTTCTTCGGATGTTCTCCCAGCCCCCTGGAAGGAATGACTTCTTCGCTGCAATAACCGAAGTGCTTCATCCAAAATCGATCCAGGAAGAACGGGAACTCGCTTTGCAGCTGGAGCATACCAAACAGCAGTGGTTTGAGGCTATGAAAGCACAAGGCGTAGACTTTCTCCTCACCCCACTTCACCCTCTACCTCCGATCCCCAAGGGAAAGTCGGCTACGGTAACTTTAATCTCCGCAAGCTATGCCTTTCTGTTCAATATCGTGCGTCGCCCACCATATCCTTTCGGCCAGCGGATCATCTGCTGACCACATTGTGGGATCTCTTAGCTCGACTTCACTGCCGGCGTTGTTCCGGTAACATTCGTGGACAGCGCTTTGGACTCCTTGCCCCGTAACTTTCAAGAGACAGACGCGTTCAAGAAGCTGAGCGATCCGGGAAGAGGTGCTTGGTCATGCTATGACGCTAATGCCATGCACGGCCTCCCTCTTTCGGTTCAAATCTCTGGTAAGAGACTGGAAGAAGAGAAGGTCCTCGAAGGCATGATGATCCTCGAGGCGGCTCTCAGAGATACTGAGAGGCCTTTCATCCAGAAGGAGTTCGTTTAAGTTAAGCTAAGATTGGATACTTGCTTTTTCCTCGTTGCATCGGAACGGATCGTTTACCTACTGATATCTCTTAATACCTCCACATCACTATCCCCTAAAGTAAGTTGACGGACATGTTCTTCAAATTCGTTGTACCTAACACAGTGTACACTTCACACTTAACATTATCTTCATCTATTACATTATTTGTCTTCATTCTCACGCGAATCTTTCCATGTACTGTTACCTGCCTACTCTCGGGCTTCTCAATTCAGGTCACGGACGTGAGTGAACACCGGCCAGTCGAGCCCTTGTGGAGCTAGACGGTACGTGGCATCTCACATTCTCATCCAGAACAGCCTCCAGCCCAGCGCAACCCTTGGTCCCCTCGGGTTTGCAACGATGTTCGCACTATTGCCAAACCCCGGATACCAACAGTTCTGCTACACGACTCTAACATCCAACTTCTTGGGTCCAGGCTCGGTAAAAATACTCTCGATATTCAATTAATCCCTGTCGTTCCTGGACCTTCCTGCGACGAATGTCTTGAACCGTGTAGATTCATGAGCCTCACCCTCGGTAAAGTGTATGTATCATATCTCGCATCCTATCATCCTCCTCTGAAACGTCCGGTTCGCGTCTTTCAGGGACAGATTGGCTCCTACACAGCACTGGTACTGTGAACGTCACCTGCTGGTGTGTACATGAGTGCGATAGCACGCGGGCCACTATCTCTGATAAGAGCTGTCGCGGGATTGAGGCTTGTAAGCACCTCGGAGTCTTTACAGTCTCCCACGACTTGTGCAGCTGTATATCCACCATAAGCTTGGTGACCTGCAACGTCCGACTGCAATGAGCACGTATCGGATCGGCGTGGACGTTGGGGGTGAGTACCGCTTCTTCATGTTGTAAACATGCTGGAAATGCACTTCCCTTACGGTGTTATGCATTCGCCGTAATTACTCCGCTGTTTGCGTCGGAGCATTGGAATCGTTTGGAGTGTTTCCTTGAAAGTACTTGGCGAGCAGCAGCGATCGAGACTACTGGTATCCATAGCGGCTGGAGTGGAGTTCACCTATTCAGACTAACAAGCCTATTTTGTTAGGAACAAACACAGACAGTGTCCTGATCGACGTGACCAAGACGTCCGATGTTAAACATCGAGGAGTTCTAGCTTTCAATAAGGCTCCAACAACACCCAACGTTTCAGATGGAATCGAGGCAGCAGTCCGAAGTGTATTGGAGCAGACTTCCATCCCTCCCTCACAAATAGCCTCTCTATCCATTGGGACAACAGCCTTCATCAATGCGGTTCTGGAAGCAGATGCTAGACGATTGAAGAAAGTCGCCGTGATCCGTCTCTGTGGGCCCTACACTCGACAGTGTCCTCCATTCATAGATTTTCCGGTACATCTCAAGAAGCTCACCGAAGGCCATGTTGCTTATGTGAATGGCGGACTGGAAAGTGTGTATTGATATCTGTCAGAAAAGCTTTTCGCTTGACCCACACATCCCCGCACCATCGGCAGTTGACGGAAGGGAGATTGCCGTACTAGATGAACAACAGCTCGTTAGAGAATGCCAAATGATCAGAGAGAAAGGCGTGGAGAACGTAGGTATAATCCATAATTCAGTCACTTGGCTATCTTTCATTGATACGGCCGTAGGTGGTCATTTCTGGTATTTTCTCCCCACTCGATACGGATGGTAGGCAGGAGTACAAAGCAAGGGATATCGTCAAACGGGAGCTCTCCATCAACGTCGTATGTTCTCGAGATGGTAAGGCCGCCCAGTGTCTTCTCCCTATTGCCACAGTTTGGCCTGAATGATGCTTTCCAGTTGGTCAGCTGGGCCTTCTCGAACGAGAAAACGCCTCTATCTTGAACGCATCTATCCTCACCTTCGCCAAGCGTACTATAGCGGGCTTTCAGCATGCCATGCGTAGCTTAGGTCTCACCTGCCCTCTGTTCCTGACGCAAAATGACGGAACACTAACGACAGCAGCCGCTGCTGCACAGCTACCTATACGCACATTCGCATCCGGACCAACCAATTCGATGAGAGGCGCGGCATTCCTGGCAGGTATAGACCAGAGGAGAACAGACTCTCAACACGTGAAGTCTGCCATCGTGGTCGACGTCGGTGGGACTACGACGGATGTAGGTGTCTTACTACCTTCTGGTTTTCCAAGACAAGCCGCGGCGTTTATCGAGGTTGGTGGCGTTCGTACAAACTTCTCCATGGCCGATGTTCAATCAATCGGACTGGGTGGCGGGTCTCGTGTGCGAGTCGTCGAGGGTAATACCAGGCGTCATGTGACGGTCGGACCTGATTCCGTTGGGCATCGACTGACACAAGATGCGCATGTTTTCGGCGGAGACGTTTTAACTGCTACAGATGTGGTCGTGGCGATGGGTAGAGCTGAGATAGGTGACAGCGCGAGAGTCACTAATGTTGCTCCGGACGTCCTCGGAGGAGCAGAAGCTGAGATCAAGAGGAAGCTAGAGAGAATTATTGACAAGTGCGTTATGCAGTTTGATTCCAACTTTGGAACACCTCACTGAGCAAACATACGTATCAGGATGAAAACCTCGCCAGAAGACGTCACAGTGTTGCTTGTGGGAGGAGGAAGTATCATTGTCCCGCCTTCATTGGCGGGCGTAGGAGAGTTGATCCACCCTCCGTTCTTCGACGTTGCCAATGCGGTAGGAGCAGCTATGGCGAAAGGTGTGTGGTTATGGATTGAGTTCCAAGCCGCCTGTCAAAACATTTTTGTTTGCAGTCGCTGGAGAGATTGACACCATAGAATTCTTGCAAGGTCGAGTGATTTCTGATGTCATTGAAGAGATTAAAAGTCGTGCAATAACGCAGGCCATCGAAGCGGGGGCGGATCCTGGTATGTGCTCCAAATGCGCATCTATCGCAATCAATAATCGCCGCGCACCACAGATTCAGTGGAGGTCGTGGAAGTGAACAACCTTCCAGTGCAGGTAAACCATCTGTCCCCTGGGCATGTATCCCACGTGCTAACGTCGAGGACAGTATGTCACGAACCAAGCCACACGTATCATTGTGAAAGCCGCGGGAGAGCTCTCGCCCATTTCTACAGCTGTCACGCAAGAGCAGACGGATTTTCCACTCGAGCACTATGACAGCACGGAAGATGGAAGTGTCACTGCGTCGACAGAATCATTGAACGAAAATGGCATTGACATCGAGTCGTACAAACCCAACGTACGCATGGATCGCACGTGGCATCTCTCCGAGTTGGATTTGGGTAAGCAAGGATCATATTGGCGACCATGGGCAGCTTTGATACACAGATACGCCCAGAATGGATTGCCGCGGGATGCGGAATACTCGGAACGGGGGGTGGTGGTTCTCCCTATCCTCCTTACTTAGTAGCCAGACAGATGTTGAGAGAGGGAAAGAGAATCATTGTACGTACGCGGCGTCTTAATTACTGTGCAGCCGTTTATTTCGCATCAGGTCGTCGACCCAGATGACGTACCAGATAGTGCCGTCTTCGTGCGATGCACGTTCATGGTAAGTGACTTAAGTCGCCGGTACCAATGTCGGAAAATCATACAGTCATGCGAGCCTTCCATTGACACCTTCCTAGGGTTCCCCGAGCGTATCAGTAAGTTACGCAGCATTTGTCACTGTGTTATCTCGCTGACTGTCATTTCTCTGCTTGCGCCTCAAAGAACGAACGTCTGCAGGGTGGCAATGAAATCCCAACCTCGATCCAGGCACTTGCGAAATACACGGGTTTAGAGGATTTCGCAGGGACCATATCCGACGAAATTGGCGGAGGGAACGGGATCCAACCCATGATTGTGGCAGCAGAGTTGGACAAAGTTGTCCTGGATGCCGACCTGATGGGCAGGGCCTATCCCAATGTGAGCAATACTGCAGCAAACCATCGCTGGAAAGTCAATTGACAGGATGCTTGGTGGTGTTATACTTTGCTCTAGATGTATCAATCGTAAGTCGGTCCGTCAAGAGGGATGTACCAGATGACTGACCATTCCATGCTTCCAGTCTGCCAGGCGCGTACAATATACCGAACGGCCTGACGCCTTGTGCTATCTCGGACGGAATTGGCAATACAATTGTGAGCGTTCCAGCTTGTATGTTTGGAAATCACCCAGCTTCAATCTAATGGATCGCCGGTTCAGATTACGCCCGCTGCGAGCAGCGCATACTCTGTAGAACATATCCTACGGACAGTAACGACTGAGATGGGCTCCCGAAGCGGCGTGTCAATGGCACCCCTAAATCGCAAGACCTGTATAGAATATGGTACGCAATACACACCAATGATCACCTCGAATAGCCGTCCTATCACCTGCTTTCCGCGAAGAACCATGTTAATGACAATCGTGCAGGCATCAACCATAGCGTCTCTCAAGCATGGCGCTTGGGGCGTGCAGTCGCCCTTTGCAGGAAACACAACAATCTGCGAGGCATACCATCTGCAATCTTGGGATTGCAGGACGGATCTTGCTTGTTCATTGGCAAGATCATCGATGTTCAACGGGTTCGGATACAATTTTCTTTCTTCCGCGATTTTAGCTCAAACATAGCCTTAGGAAGTAAGAAAAGGCTTCACCTGGGGTTCGGTTACAATCGCCCGTCTTCGAAAGGACGAAGAGGAGGAAGATTACTCCGATACGGAGGCGACAGAATCTGCAGGAGAGGCTATGCACCATAAGGACGATCGACTTGTTGTTCCGTTCCAGAACGAAAATTTATACGCATACTTCGAATCACCTGAGTCGAAGGAGAAGAAGGTAAAGTCGACGAAAGTGCTTTGGGCGTGCTGTCTGTCTCTATAGCTTATGGAACCTCTCCGCCCGACTAGATATTGGTGACAGTACCCGACTTGATAACCGTTCTCGATTCTCAGTCTGGCGTAGCCCTAGGCACGCCTGAGTATAGGTAAGTATACACTTGATCAGGTGTACGGAAGTTGTAGTAACTCACTGCTCAATTCAGATATGGACTGCGCGTGACAGTGATTGCTTTGGCGGGGAGTCCAAAGTGGACAGGTACGACAGAAGGATTAAGATGTGGCGGCCCCGAAGCCTTTGGGTGAGCCTAACTTTGTTGTCTACTCGGATCGATACTGATTCCTCCCCATCCCACGAGGTTGAACGAGGTTCCTTTCGTTCCAATCGGCCGGTATGAAGAGCCCAAGAGTGTGATCCAAGAGTATATTTGAGTAACAACCGGTGTTATACAGTCCTTCATTTTCTTTTTCAATTCCAGCCATCTAACACCAGAGATATCTAGAGATCGTCAGTGTGTGCATAGAAGCAATTCATATGTGGTCTTACGTACTTCTCATTGAAGAGCCAATCGACCTGTTCCTCGCTCTCCGGCCCATACCACTTGAACGAAGGTAAGTGAAGGCTCCGATCCGATGTCACACCGCCTAGTCCCCTGGCAACAGCCTCCAAGTCCTTGGGTAGGTTCCAAATGTCGACTTGGTCGACCCCCTCCTTCTTTGCTACTTCAAAGATCTTCCCAAGTAGTGTCGGGAAAGTCTCCGGAGTAGCACGCAATCTAGTGACCACGAAGTTCTGTGGCTGATCCTGCCGCTCAATCGTCCATGTAGCGAAAACGTTAGGTTCATGAGGATTGGCATCCGGGGTGATAAGCTGGATACCCCATGTCTCAGCAGGCAGTTGAATCTTGCCGTCAGGAGTGAAGCTCATCTGTCTGTGAAAGTTGAATGCTGCTACACCTTGGGTGGGAAGGAGCGCAAAGGCAGCGGGCCGTGTTGCGGTAGATGACATGAATCTCGCCGCCTCTTTCTTCATGAGTTCACCATCTTTGTCCCAGAGGATCTTCGCAGCATCCTCATCCAACAACCGCCATTCTCCAGCGACAGAATTGGACGCATTAAGTGGGGGACTGGCCCTGATACTGCTCCATATCGTCTGATACGGATCCCGAATAATCCATCCGCTACCTTTGACAGCTGGTCCAGATTCAGCGTAGAAGAATGGTCCGATGTCGCTGGAGAGGACAGAGAATAGCGCGTCGCCGACGTTCGGGGGAAGACTTGGTGGAGCACCCCACTCAGAAGGGAATTCAGGGAGATTATCACGAGGCGCAAGAACCCAGTGAAGAAGCCTCATCATGTGCTTCGCATACCCTTTTCCTCGCTTTTCGGCGGGGGTGAATACCGACGCTACGCCGTAACATGGTATTTCCTCGACAATGGGTCCCTTAGGTGTACGTCTTGCCACTATACCAGGACGTTTGAACCTGTATGATTGAGTGTGTTACCATACTTGTCTCTTATTGTATCATAGGTAAGAAATTTGCTGTAATGACTCACGATTCGCAGGAGCACATAAAGTCCAATGTCTGAGGGTCGTCTCGAGGAGCAAGAACCCTACATGATGCGTTCGTGCGTTGTCTGTCAGTAAGAAATATGATCAGTCTGGAAATAAGCTCGACTTACCACGTCACCAGCTTGCCGTCGCGAGCATGTTCATACTCGTCCATGATAGCATCGCGCTTGAGGTATTCGTCAACAGTGAACCCCTTCTTCCATTGGACAGCTGTCCGTTTACGGGACTCAATTGTTTGCTCCATGGTTGCTGGAAACAAAGAAAGTGAGGAGAAATCTACTGTGGTCATACTGAGGAACTTCTTGGGGCTGAAGGCAATTGGTGGTCCAGTGACAACCGTATCTCTCAATGTTATTGCCACATTGGCTTCGCCGATAGTTAGCGATCATTTAGATCGATCGCATGACCGTGTTCAACCTTGAACCTTCTCGGACGTTGCGGGTAGCGTTTAGACTTGCCAAAGTTGGATATCGGGAGAAGAGAAGTATTCGAAGCAGCCTAAGCGAAATGCGTTATACCACGCTAGCATCGACGATCTCGAAGCTGCAAGTTCAAAGGACACCAGTCCCAAAAAGTAGATAATACAAGATCGTCCTAGCAGTAGAATTCATCAAGCTTCTGTGCAGCCCCAGTTCCCATCGAATTCAGCCATTCAACAGACAAAATACCTAATGGTAATCCGAGTCAGCATGGTTATGGCGACACATATGAAAGAACGCTGAGATTGCTTACTCCTCATTGTACAACCAATCGACCTGCTCTTCCTCTTCTAGCCCATACCACTTCAACATAGGTAAGCTGTATTCCCTACTCGACGTCACACCTCCAAGTTCTCTCGCAACAGCTTCAAGCTCTTTGGGCAGGTTGTATACCTCGACTTGGTTTACCCCCTCCTCTTTCGCAGTGTCATAAATCTTAGCAAGTAAGGCGGGGAATGTCTCTGGCGTAGCCCGTAATCGACTGATGAGGTTCTGGGGATCCTTCTGCCTCTCGATCAACCATGTTGCGAAGACTGTGGGCTCGTCAGGATGGGCGGCGTCTGAAGCAATCAGCTGAATACCCCATGTATCGGTGGGTAGCTTGATGGTTCCGTCGGGCGAAATCCGCATCTGCCTGTAAAAGAAATAGGCTGCTAAGCCTTTATTGGGAAGAATGGCGAAGGCGGTTGAGCGCGAAGTTGTGAGGGATTTGATGAAGTCTGTAGCCTCTTTCTTCATGAGTACCGCATCTTTGTCCCAGATGATCTTTGCAGTATCTTCTTTCAAGTACTTCCATTCTCCAGTAACAGTATTGGGTGAATCCGGCGGGGAAGCGGCACTGATGTTCCCCCACACGGTATGACAATGATGCCCAACAACCCATCCTCTCTCCTCGGAAGTCGGTCCCCTATCCTCATAGAACTTTGAACCAATATCGCTTGAGAGAAAGGAGAACATCGCGTCGCCGAAGTTCGGAGGGACATTCAGAGGAGCGCCCCACTCAGCGGGGAAGTTGGGTAGAGCATCGCGAGGTGCAAGAATCCAGTGGAGAAGCCTTAGCATGTGCGTTGCGTAGCCTTTCCCCCCTTTATCGACATGGGTGAACACTGCGGATACGGCATAAGATTGAGCTTCTTCAACAATGGGATTGCTTGGTGTACGTCCATCAGTAAAATGTCAATTACTTAAGGGTCTTATAGTACTTACTTACTTAGGCCTCCGTTTTGACATCTATACCCTACCTTGGGAGGATATTGTAGGGAGACATCCTGGGGGTCAAACAACTCCTAATCTATGTAAAAGTATACCCACAACATACCATAGCCATCCCTTGAGTATTGGGTCCATGGATACACAATCAAGATTTACTTAATTTCGAGATTCACA
>MU275340.1:45862-59080 GCA_022160315.1 Panus rudis PR-1116 ss-1
TCCCGAGTCCGACTCGTCGACTGTCCTGCATGGACGATCTCAAAGCTTGCAGCGTTGGTTTGGTCAAGAAAGCAAGGATGAAAACAGAAGCGAAATTATACAGGATGCTATACGACACTCTAAACTTCCATCTTATCCTCTTTCTCATACCCAGGATTCTTCTGCAGAATAACAAGACCCTCTAGTACATGCGCGAAAGGAATGAATTCCTCCGTAGCCAACTCTGCACGGTCTGTCGTGCCGAGACGTACAGGAGTCGAGTGGGTCTGGAAACCAGAGATAGTTCGTGGCTTGCCTGCTTCACCAACAATATCGACGGCTTGACCGACCCGCATAGTGACAGGGAAACTGTTGAGTTCTTCGTTGAGTGTGATGAGGAAGCGCGGGTACATTGCTGTAACAAGAAGTAGAGGAACCAGTGGTCAAGGACGACTAAGCGAAAGGGTTCAGTGGAGGAAGTCAAGATTGAAGATACGACGATGATCAGTTACGTACAAGCTTTCGCGTCGATGAATGCAGATACCTGCGACGGCTGACGCCAAGGCTATCCCTCAAGCATTTCTCGACGTCCTAACCAACCCTTCGAATTCGAGCACTCTAATCTCTATAAAACGAAGGAAGAGATCTCTATTGCTGGTGGAGCTCGCGATGGTTCAAGTTGGTAGGTTCAACGTCGCGCAACTTAAAGCTTAAAGTTCTGAGGTCCGAGTCCCATGAAGCATGCAAGTAATGTGATGAGTGATAATATCGTGATATTTAATGTCGGACTGTTTGGAACACGGACTACGTTCTCATTCCAACGTAGGGGTAAACTGTACGAAGCCGTCACCGCTCTGGCGAATGATGGATTGAAAGTATGAACATGACAAGTGCAATTTGCAATATTGAACCATAATAGACTGTCAATTGCAAGATTAATGGTGTCTGCTAGAGGTAGCTAGATGAGTACGGCGTGTAGAAGGATGTTGTTGTTTGTACATACGTATATGAGAAGCGCGATCATGCTAGTCCTTTGCAACACAGATCCAACTTGCCGGGATGCTGAGGCCGTGCGTCGTCAGTTCATCAGGTAGCCCCTGGTTCAATTTGTTGGTAAGAGCATCTACCAGCTCCTTCGAGTCAGCCAGCTTGATCTCGTCCACAGATATGTTCGTTGCCACATAGAAAACTTTCATGGTAGGCAAATATGTCATCTGATGGCTCGCGAAGAACTCGTCCTCCCAATCTTCGCGCAAAATTCAATGGATGGGGGCCACGGCTAGTGGGGATCCGGGCTGAGCGGCAGAACACTGTATGTCGTTGATGGTGGCAATAATATCTGAGGGCATGTCATTGAATGCTGCCCAAGATCGCAGCCAGCCATCTGAGCAGATGTAGCCATACACCCAGAATAGAATGCCGTTCTCTGGATCGTATATTCCAGGAGGCCCAGCTTCTGGTGCTTTGTCATTCAGGAGGAGTTCCGCGACAGCCTCCGACAGCACCAAAGGAGGAGTTCGGCTTGGTGCGATGACCACGTCGTCAGTGTCATCGGTATAGGCCGCTTGTCCAATGTTGTAATGACTTGTTCATACGCATTGGTAGACGAAGTAAGTATTCGAGTCAAGCCGCTGTCCAGATGTGGCAGGGGAAGATGCTCACTTCATATTTTTTTCTTTGCTTGTGGATCTTGTGGAAGAGATGACAAAGGCCTGAGACAGCTTGCAGGGTACAACGATGGCAGGTTATTGTTGGACAATGGCACGCGATATGCAGGTGGTTTATATAGTACTGTACTACATAATAGGTGTGATACTTAGGCGAATCGACTTTACCAGTTTACGAGATTACGATCATTGTGTTCGGAACACTTACGACAGGTTATGACTGGTGATACTTAAGACTGGTGAAACTTAGGGCTGGTGGAAACCAAATGCGCGACATTGCTCCTATGTAAGTATTCGGGAGTTTCATCTAAGCCTGACCCGCCAATTGGCCGTTCCTTGGTGTGCATGATAGCGTCATAGCTTTCGGCGGCGTTCTCTTCCAATCTCTTCCAATTGTCATAATGCATAGCTTCGTCCTTTGTGGGTGGGTCGAGTCGGGGGGTACACACGGTAGACAGCATTCTTTATATCACGTGTCACACGTGCTGCGATTCCTTCGGACGCGTACGGTTGCCTGTGAGTCCGCGGATGAAATTTCCCGCGCGTCGCCTTGCTGGCAACGTCGCCACAACATTGAGGACCTTGCAGCACCTCCGATTTGGAGCTTAGTGTAATTTTGAGGACATATTCTTGAAGTACTCGCTCATGCGAGTCAAATGGTATCGAGAAAATGTGAGAAAATGTCAAAAGCATGCCAGGAAAAATACCATAGCTTCGCCACTGGTGCACAATGGCTAAGCGCTCGTACAAGAACAGACTTCGGAGGGCCTGTGAGGCAAGTGTACTCCCCTCTATGGAACAAAATAAGTTTGTTTCGCACATCATAGAATTCAGTACCTATGCATGTTTCTCGTATATTTGCAGAATTTTTCGGATATCTGGCTGCTCAACAGAGGACAACTTTTCTCAACGGCATCCGTGTTACGTAGGCACCCAGTGCCAACAACGTACCAACTTTCACTTACCTATCCTTGACTTCATTTCTCATCTTATTTGAAGCAAGTCATTCAAACAGCATGTGCGAGTACCGTAAGATATGTCCCCAATTTTTGCTTTGACATTCAGGAGGTGGTGCAAGGTCGTCGACAACTTCGCTGCTGTTCTTGTACGAGCGCTTAGCCATTGTGCACCGGTGGCAAAGCCCACGGTATTTTTCCTGGCATATTGTTTGACATTTTCTTACATTTTCTCGATACCATTCGACTCGCAGGAGCGAGTACTTCAAGAATATGTCCTCAAAATTACACTACGTTACAATTTGGAGGTGCTGCAAGGTCCTCAACGATGTGGCGACGTTGCCAGCAAGGCGGCGCGCGGGAAATTTCATCCGCGGACTCACAGGCAACCGTAGACGCGCAAGCGTGTTCTCTCCGATCGACCGTCATCATGTCGTAGTCGTACTATCCCACCCAGCCTCAGGCTTATGCACCATACCAAACGTCCTATTCTGCGTATCCAAATCAAACCCAATATTAAGCACAGTATGGTGCACAGACAGCCACACTGGCATTCCCACCATATGCAATAGGACAACCTGTGAAACCGCCCTCGCCCCCTCCCGAACGTACCACTGCTCCAGAAATCCCAGCCGTAACATCTGAAGTAGCTTCGCATGTACTACAACGGCTAATATCGTCTGAGCTTCGGCGTGCTGGTTTCGAGGCTGCCCAACCCAGTGCAATTCAGAGGTTAGAGCTTGACGTAGTAGCTTGCCCGTCGTGCGCGCACACTCTTGCGTCAAATATATGCCTGAACTCGGCTCCTTTGCAGTCGTTGGAGATTTATTTCGGTTTGCGCACGATCGCGCGAATCATGCAAATCGCTCCAGGCCTATTAATATTGCAACAGATGCCCTTCAAGCCCAAGAATGTCACTGGTACTTGATGCAGGCCTCACCACCCAAGAAAGCAGCGCTGCGCTGCCGTCACTGGAAAGGAAGCTCAAGAATGCCAGCTTAGTTCAAGAGTCCCTAAAGAATCTCTTATTGGCCACAGAAGACAGTGCCATCGATAATTGGGAGGCGACAACGCATCCTCGTAAGCGATGGCGAGTGTAAATCATCCAACTTTCTATCATGATTTATTGTATTGCATTTGCTATAGCTATATGACGTAGGGCGTGGAGCCGGGCCCAGGTATCCTCAGGTGTTTTCTTGGTTCTTGCTTGCCAAACGTGCCGACTTTCTGCCTTCAGTGGGTCCTGGGGCAGTTACACCTCGACCTCTTCCTTGTCCCCGGCCTCGACCTCGACCTCGACCTCGACCTCTTCCGCATGTTGACTGTGCATTCGTCGACTGCGAGTCACCCTTTTCGGGTTGGACTGTAATTGCATCGTTAAGTTCCCCCGAGTCGGTGGACGCGGGAGCCGTGACGGCGAGATTGGCTGATGTGGAAACGTCTCTTTCTTCGCGTTCTTCATGACCTATGTCTGCTCTAGTGCTGCCGGATAGTTGACTGCAGTTGGCTATAGTCAGGATTTTTCCCAACTATCATTTACGTAGTTAGCGGTAGTCACAACTATAGTCAGTAAATAGTTCGCACGTGACTCCCCTTACGCACGGCGGTTGAGGCGTACATCGAGAAGAGCCTGTTGAAAGGTCAATTTTGGGTCGTACTTCAAGCATTTCAGATGACAAATAATGTATTGTATATACGGCTACAGTGTGCTATCAGTCGTTACTAGTCATGTTGCGAAAGAGATCTCCCAAGTCAATAAATTTGGCCTCCCGCAATAGCGCATGCACGGCATACTCAGTAACCTCACCCTCAGTTGTACAGTCCTGTTCTTCTGCAACTGGCTCGAGAAAATTGAATGTGGGCCCCACTAATTCTTGAGGACTTGTAAGGCCTCAACTGTGCTTGGAGCTAAGCAACTTCTCCGAGCAGGCCTGTTCCCGCTACTACCATCTGGAATTCATACTATTCAGGGTGTAAAACCTTGTAAATACTTAGGGAGGCGCGTTTGGCTTAAAGACATAGTTACTATCCAGAAGGAAGAAGGATGCGCGTATGCATCTAGCGAGAGACGTTGCGCGTCGCGCACGCGCAGCGGCGCACAGCCCATCAATATGAAGCACGTGTGCTACTCTCGTGACTTCGGATATGACTGGCATTGACTGCCGAACATTTAACTCAACTATTTCTCAACTACATAGTCAACTGGGCTACACTACGCAAATTATAGCTGGCAACTATTTCTCGGGACTATAGTTGTAGCCTAGTCAACTACAACTACGCGGCAGCACTAGTCTGCTCCCGATGTAGGTCTCGCCTCCTGTCCTGCTCCGATCTCTTCCGACTTACGATCCTCAGATGCCTCCTTACGAGGCTGAGTTTTTCGCCGTTTGGGTGACGGTTGTCCCTGGCTTTCGTTAGTGGGAGGGGGAGTCGTGTCTCCTTGAGAAGTAGCAGCCGGGGACGTAGCTGCTGTAGTCTGTTTGCATCGTGGACGGGGTCGAGGTTTGGAGAGTTGGTTTACAGTAGTCGAAGGCTCCGCGTTTGGCGGGACGTCAGCCACTGGTGCTGCTTGTACTGGGTGGTAAGGTGGGGTGAATGTCAACTCAGTTGTATATGCTGCTGATTCCCCCGCTGCTGTCGGTTGCTCAGTAGGAGCAGGTGTGGCAGAGGCCGAGGCCGAGGTCACTGTCACAGCTTCTTTGGGTTTACGCTTCATCAAGACGTTGTATCTGCTTCGACACTGCATATATGTGGACAAAATCAGCGTCTACGTTTGTACGAGGGCCTCGGATGCTTACCATATTGTCGGTTCTGCCGTTTCCGAGAACCCTGCTGATCTCCTTCCATTTGCTCTCTCCGACCTTCGCGACAGCAGCCAACAGGGCACGGTCCTCCTCCTCTCCCCAACGACCTTTTGATATGGTTGGAGCAAGCCTATCCTGCCAGCGGTCACGACATTGCTCGCTATTCCGACCGGGAATGAACTGGGCGACATCCATCCATGAGTTCCCATACACCTCGACAGCTTCTCGCAGAAGTGCGTCTTCTTCCTTCGTCCAGGGATTCCTGGATATTGAGGGCTCTAGGACGCGCATATACCGACTCTGACATTGATTGGCGGTGGCATCTTCCGAAACTGCCCGGGCCACTACGAGTATTGTGAGGATGGAATAAAACCTTTCATGCAATCGACATACCCTGAGACCAGTTGTTAGTACCATAGATTTCAATGGCATCTAGGAGTCGCTGGTCACTTTCGGGTGTCCATGTGTGGGCCTTACGAATGATAGCATGTCGCATACAATCCACCGGTGTCCGATTGGTCTAGCCCGGGGAAGACATTAGTCATTGCTGCCTGATGTACAGTACATACTTACACCAAGCTTTGCAGCGACATCATTCCAGTCGACTTCGCCGTCTTTGCTACCGTCCACTATCTCTCGGACGCGCGATATTTCCGTTTGAGTCCAAGCAGAGTGGTTGAATCGAGGATGATGCGACCCCAGCCATTTTATCTCGCACTCTCTGGCGGTACGTTGAAACGCTGTGGATGCTCCTGCGGAGACCTTAATTGAACAGACCGTCAATAACAGACGCAAGAATGAACCAAGAAATGAAGAAGCACACCTTCAAAGCGACCCTCTCCCAGTTGATACCACGCGTATTCTCATAGTGCTCCGGCGGAGCTCCGAAGGGATGCTGACCCCTGATATTGAGTGAGAAAGCGGCCTGCTAAATAGCTGGTAACCTACTTCTGTTGCATTTCCAACGCATGAAGACGGTAATTCTCCGCGCGGACCGCCTCCGTCAAGCTATCCAGTTCGGATGACCTCACTGAGCCAATGAGATAGGGAGCATGGATGGGATAGCATTGACTTACTTGGATGAACAGCTACGCATCTCAGGTAGCGATGTCGTCTCTCGGAATCTGCCTGGAAAGGTGACTGTACGAAGGCCAGTGCTTGAGACATGGTAATGATAAGTCAAACCTAAATGGCCTACCTCGCCAGATACTTCTAGCGGTATAGGTGTGGATGCTCGCACACTATCAGGCACGACAATCGATCCACCAGCATCTACATCAACGTCATCGTCTGGGAGTTCAGAGATTGACTGAAACACTGAGGTTCGGGAGTAGCACGAGTAGAATTAAACCCACCAAGAGTTTCTCAACAGACTGGAGTTCAGCTTCAAGACGTTCCGTGTGTACCTTCAAGGCATATTGATGGTCTTTGTTTGATTGCAACGTTTTATGAATTTGATCTCTCGCGTGGTTGGCATTCATGTCTAACCCAGTCTGCTTGGCTTTCACAGAGTAGTGGCTGGAGTCACTGCGGCACTACTAAGTTTGTTAGAACACTATGATGGGGATGGGTTGGGCCTTTGTTAGAGTCAATCGATAGCTTCAACTCTGAATGAAATACGCACTGGTGTTACCTACTTGTTACCTGTGTCTTCAAACCTGGTGAACTACTCTGAGTCTCTGAGAGAGCGGGCCAGAGAAGACGTGCGTCCAAACTTGAAATAGTGTAGGTACTACTGTGCCGATCGATCGCCGATCGATTATGGATTCGTCTTGATTTTTCCAACGACGTCCTCCAAGAGGGGTGCGAGATCTGAATCGGGGACACTCACCTCTTTGACGCCGCTCCACCTGACCTACCCAGGGGGGTGCCTTCTGGATTTTTGGCAGGGAATGTTGCAAAGTTGTGTTTGTCTCCCAAAAACGTTTAAAAATTATATGTATCGTACTCTCAGACACTTTTCCTGACCAGCTTGAGAAGTCAGAAGCACATGCATGAGGTTTCAACGCAGTAAATTGAATACCATCGAAGGAGTGAGCGTCGATCATTCACAGACGCCCGCGACGCGATCACTGTGTATCGCGCGTATGACCGCTGCGCGACTTGAGGTTGTTCAGTATTTTCCTGTCGGTCGCTCGTATATCGGCGAAGCTACTCGAGGCTGTCAGCAGCTTTGGCTGCATATTTATTACTCTTCTTGGTACCTCGCGAGCATGGATGATCCCGATGAGCACACTGACCGTGCTGCTCCTCCGCACAACAAGAATCAATCAAGTCCGCCGAGCTTGTCAAGTCAACTCCTCCCACAAATCCCATTAACCATAACCAACCCTCCTTTTGATGACTTATTACAAGAAATTAATCTTGATCCACAATCCTTTTCTACTCAGTACAGTGGTTACACTACTATTCCTGATATAGAGTCATCTCCGCCATACACTCAGTATAACTGCCTTGTATCTCTGCCGGGTCAGGCTGGCCCCTGCAACGTCAATAATTCTTATTTTAACTCTTACGGTACCCCAGGGTCTCAGTTTCGCGCTGGTGAGTCAAATGTACCATTAAATAGACCAAGGCACTGAGTAATAGATCAGTATCGGAAACCTCTGTCCTCGGGGAGGTTGCTAGTAATCCCTCCGAGACTGTCTCCGTTTATCATTCTTCCACATTTTCCAACAATGGTTCGCTCACTCCGTCTGTAAGCCCGTCCACAAACACATCTTCCTGTGGTGTGTTTTCGCAGCTACCACTACCCCCTACGGCGCATTGTTCCCAATCCCCGCCCTCTCCGAGTCAGTCTAGCAGCCTTCAACTCGATGTCAACTCTTTGACATGGGCACGACGCGCCAAGGATAACACGTGGAAAGTACAATGCCCTCGCTGCCGTGTATGGGTCAACACAGGGCATGCAGTGCGTAAGCGACTGGCTCAGCTTGAAACACACATGCAAAGCAGGGCTTGTCGCTCGCACTCCCCCAATCCGCCGTCTCCAGTGAACACCAGATCTGTGGAGGTCTCAACACCGCCGCTAACATATACCCCAGTACCCCTGACGCCTATCCACAATCGGATGGGGAACGACCACATATTTGATATTACTACTCCGTCCAAGTTCAAGGACCAGGTATACTATACGAGTGACAGGTAGGTTCTCTTCCTAAATATCTGATATATGTTTTTGACACCACGCTTGTGATCTAGTGACTACGGTGGTGATACTGAACCTTCAACTCCAATGCAAGAGCCGCATCCCCTAACAGCTATGTCAGGCGATGACGGACAAGAACCCACGGCAACAACATCATCGGCGGCAAGAATCGAAGATGAGAACGGCTGCCCAGGGATCTCGCTTGAATGGCCAAAAGACGACTTCTTCTCCACGTACCCCTTCCAGCGTCACGGCTCGTTGTTCTCGAGCGTCGGCTATAGGTTCTGTGGTGTAGACAAGGATGGCACGGAATTCCGAGTGCGTTCAGAGCAGTGCATGGGACGCCGAACGTCAGACGGTGCACCTTGTATGAGGTGCCTGTCCGTTCATGACGTTGTCGAGAGGCTGGCAGATATGGCACAATATGCTGAACCCCATACAAGCCATAAGTACCTGACGCATGAACAACTCCGTAATATGGTGCGAGATCGGAACACAACAATCAATCGGTGGAAGCTTCAGGTAACACAGACCCCTATGAGTAGCATTGCATCTAACTAACTCATAACTGCATACAGTGCCTCAACCTCGCACGGAAGTGCACGAATGTCCTTCGCAGGCTCACCGACCACAATCGCTTCTTGATGGCTGTCGCTACCTCTGATGTACCGCGCTTGCATCAGCTTGTGAGTCAAGCACGTAAAGCGCATGCAAGTGTGTCGAAGATTGTTCACCTGATTGAAGACGCAATGAGTGGAACCTACCACGTCCGAGGATATAGCGAACGTGACCACGACATGTCTCTCCTCTCCCTTCGCCTGGGAGGGCGCCGGCTACTTTACGCGTTTAGTTGGTATGCCGGTATTCCTTCCCTCCGAACTTTACGCCGTCACGCCAGCTTCACTAAGCTCATGCCTTCATTTGGTTTTCCGCGTGAGGACGAAGTTATCCATAATATTCAGGAGATCTTCGTCCCTAAGGCAAAAGCCCTCGCGACACCCGACGGTCCTGCTTTGCACTGCACAACAGGCGTGTCAGTGCTATGGGATGAGATCAGTCAAGAGGAAACCGCATGCTATTTCCCTCATGCAGATACCGTTGGTGCTCTTTGTCGGGAACACTCGTGGCGAGTGAACCTGCAACTCTTGACCCTCGAGAATGCGATCTCGATTGCACGTGCACTCTGGAATGGCAAAGTTCACTTCGGGAAGGAGGCCTCTGTCGTCGCGATAGCCTCATTTGGGACTCGTCTTCGTGGTGCCTTTCCCGTTCTTGTGTCACCTACGTGCAAAACCAAGGAATCTGTCCCTGCCCCAACCCAGGAAATCTCTCAGCGTAGCAATGCCGCTGATGAGTCCAACGACACTGGGCCTACCTCGAATTCCAGCTCTGACTTAACCGCCGTTGACGCTACAACCAACTCCAAATCGTCTGCATCAATTGTTCAGACTGTACTCAATGCCTGGAAATCTGTCGGTGCCAATCTCTTTGGTCCCGTTTGGTCATTTGCATCGGACGGTGATGCAGGTCGGCGCTCAATGGTCTACGATATGTTCATGAAATACACGGTCGGGCCTATGCATCGCTTGTATCAATATCTCGGAGGGCTTCCTGGATTAAACTTGTGCACAGGCGAAGATGATATTACTGCTGACTTTGACTGGAAGCATGAGATAAAACGTGAGTTTGGTTTGCACTTTCTCACTCACTCTCATTTATATATCTCTTGTTGCAGGTATTGGACGTGTGTTCTTGACGTTAGATGGTTTCATGATTGGCGACACCCTCATCAACTTCCATACTTTGCGTCGCTATCTCTTGAAGTCCCACACCCTTGAGAAGGTTGACAGATTGCTCAATCCCGAAGATTCTCAAGACGTACCCCGAGCAATAGAGTTGATCGAAGCAGTTGCGGGTGTCCGCGATCTCTCCGATTCTGTGGACTCTATACAAGATCCATCCATGTTGAAGGAGATTGCGTATATTGGGGTTGTCGGCGAGATGTTCTTATCGTTCATGGACGCATTCATCTCGGTTGAATCTTCACTTACCGACCAGCTCATCTCACTGAGCAAGTTTGCCCATGCCTGCTTCGCTCTCTTTGAACGCCACGGTACAAACTTCATGCCAAACCAGCTCTACGGTGACATGCAGACAACAGTCAAAAATGTGTTCTTCTGTGTTGCTAAGCAGCTTGACCTTGATCCTTCCCAACCCTTGTACCTCTTCAACATGGGTGACGATCAACTCAAAACCCTCTTTGGATGTGTACGGATGCAAGGCGGACATAACCCCAACTTCACGTACAAACAACTCCTCGATCGTCTTGCTGCCGCCGTGGATCTCGATGCCATATTCACACGTAACCCCGAGCTTCACACCGGCTTCCGACGACTCAAGGTCAATCGGAAGGAACAACTGGATCATCTCAATCCAGAGTCATGGAACATCAGGAAAAACCTCATTTTCCCAATAATGCCAATATAATCTAATGCTATAGATAATTTCAACAATATAATATAACCATATCAAAGAATGACTAATGTCTTTTCCATGTATCCAAAAACTATCTAATTGAAGTCTTATGAGATATCTAATTTCAAGCTAAACAATACAATTATATTGAGTACCTATAACTTTTGCAAAGATTCTTTGTTATATTCTTATAATCATCTAACTTCAAGCTAAGTACATGTCTAATTTTTCTAATATTCCATTAATATCATTAGAGATATTGAGATAACTTATAGATATCTAATGTACATCTAACTATGGTTCTAAGTTTTATCTTACTCTCAGCTCACTGAAATAGTCTAAATAATTCAGTGATAATTGTGAATCTAATATATATATAATATAGCTAAGACCTACCAAACCATTTCTTATAGAAGTCTAATTCTAGCAATCTATCTAATAATGTTCAATAGAATGAAAATGAATATATATTGAATTATACTACTATACAAAGGTGTGAAAAGCATGTCTGTCTGAGAAAGAGTTGACATAAAATGTATCACAAACATCAAGTACATTATCACTAGACCATTCTTCTGGTACTGCATGACCAAACTTAGGAATGAGATGAACACTACGCCTTATACTTTCTAAAGGTATAATGCTAGCTGATCTGTTTCCCTGTGGAGTAAAGGCACGCTTGACCTGATAGAATAGATGGTCTACCTTGGGAGCATTATCAAAAGGCCTAAACCATTCAACATAAGCAAGATATTTGGGAACATTGATATCTGCATTGAAGAGTTTGGCTTGAGCTTTTTTAGGAAGTTCAAAGATCACTTTAACTTGAGCAATTCTATGTCCTAATATAAGAATCAGCTAATGATCAAATGGTTATATTTTGTAAAACCTCACCTTTAAGACCTATATATTCACCTTGCCCTTCATTTACTAAAGCAGTATCAAATCGAGGAGATTTTTGCTTTGTATTTGGTTGTATAGGTCTGACATGTAGTACATCCCATTCATTGGATGATAGCTTAGTAGTTCCTTGCTGAAAATCACCAAGCCAGAATTTAGCTTTGTGATATACAGGAACTTTCAGAAATGGTAAACTCATATTGATGTTTTTTCTGATTTCTCTTTCTGGTAGATTTGGTTGCCTAGTTTTCAAAATCCATCTCACCATAGCCTCTCTGAAGAATTCTGCCTGATAATCCTGTGTCAAAGTATCCAATTGTACAGCTCTCTTTGATGGATGTTTAGTCATTTTAAGAGAACCATCTGGTATATCTGGTTTAGGTAGTACAGGATCTCTAGGTGGTTTTCCTGCCAGAATCCATGCAATATGTGCACTATGTCTATGCATTTTTTCTTTTCTTTGAAGCCATATTGTCATTTGTGGATATTCATCTCTCTGATTTGTTGCATGCCATGCATCTTTAGCAAGATCAATATGCAATCGCTCAGTATATTCAGTATTGAAGTTATCCGTAGTGCCAAAGCGCTCAATATAATAAAGATAGTGTCAAAGATAGTGAAGCTTAGGAATATTGAAATTGGTTCGAATTCCTAGCTCTATAAATATATCTTTGTTATCATGAAAGAGCTTCAATGCATCATCCAATTTTTTCAGTGTGTATGTTGAATGCATAGGATATTGTGCCAAATACAGAAAGTCTAGAAGTCCACGAATTGCCCTAACAAGTTTGCCACTTGAGGCACCATTTTTTAATGGAATGTTCAAAACCAGACCAAGAAGAATTCTAGCAATATCTGCATGCTCACGACCAGTAACCTTTGATAGTGATGATATACCCTTAGCAAAGTGATGAATCTGATGGTTAGGTGGCATTCGACGACAACGAGCATCAAGTTCTGCAGCACCACAAGCCTCTTTTACCCAGGATATTAAATGTTTTATAACTCCTTGATAAAGTTGATGAAGAACATCAGGTGTTATAGACACATAAGGATCTGCCCAAGGTAAATCTTCCCAATAGGGATGTTGAATTGGTTTGATATTTACATCCTTACAAGCATGATGGAAATCTGCTGTATCAACTTTCTCCAAAGCCTCTAGAATTGCACTGAGATCTCTGAATTCATGTGGAGCTTCAAAGTCATCAAGTTCATTTTTTGTAGCTTCACATGAGGCACAATCACCAGTTTTAGCTCCAGTTACTTGAACTTGCTCTGGATAGTCACCA
>MU275341.1:0-38543 GCA_022160315.1 Panus rudis PR-1116 ss-1
TCAAAGCCCGCGTGACTGCCTGCGCATGTCCTCATAACTTATAAGTCTATCATTGCATTTTTGTTATTTTCAACATTTACTGTTATCTATCTTTATCAGTGAGATTATCGAGGGGGTCGCGACGCGACGCGTTGTGCGGTATCACGTGCTTACGCGCCGATGCGGACTTTCAAAGGCGACGACAATCAGGTGGGATATTAAACTCAAGTGCTGTTTCCTGCTTCAGGCTGGGGGGACTCCTCGGACTCCGCCATCATGGGTGGGTTTGCTCAGTGCGCACCTGACAACGATGAGTAAGTAGTGATAAATAAAGGCTTGGGGAATAACGATACAAGTGCAGTGACAGAATTTCGAACTTCGTACTAAGTCGGGTTTACTCTTCTTCAAGATTTGTGGTCGCGTTGTGGTCGAGTTGTGGACCGTTGACGTCGCGCGCTTACAGTTCGCTGTACGCGGTCACGGTACCTGGGGCGACGAAACGCCCACTCAACTCGGACTGACGAGTCCGATAGCTTGCTACGAGGATGTTCGAGCTCACATTCCTCCTTGTGTCCGTTGCTCATCGTCGACAAACTGACACCCGCGATCTTCGTTAGCTCTTGTAGCCTTGGAACTCGATCAACGGATACCCACGTAGCCACGGTGCGCCAGCGACTCGGAAACTGGTAATCAGACCATCATGTCCGAGTCTGCCGTCGAGTCGACAGACGAAGAAATTTCTGATATCACGACGACTCCTGTACTCTTGAGCAATAGCAGAAGGCTATTGACTGTCCTCCATGAGCTAGAGGATCGGACTGACCCCGAGTTTGACTCCAGAGTTCACTCGTTGGCCACTCGTGCGGCTCGTACTCTTGGACACTCTATCCTGTTTTTTAATATAGAGGAGTACAACAGGTGTCAGGTAAGCACTCCAACTTTTTGTACAGTAATTTAAATTTCCTTTGAGTCGCTTATCCAGCTCACGTCCCCTTTGCAGATCTTGGAGATAGCTACCATTCGGGACCAAGACATGGACAAAGTATCTATGGACTGGCGGAGTATGTATTTGGACCAACAAGTTGCGAACACTTTTATGGCGAACACACTTGAGCATCCTGTTATGAAGAAACTTCAAGCTCGCGCGGACTGGTTAGATGTTCACGGAAGAGTAGGGGTACGTCCATTCTATAATGATTCTCCCTGATTTCGGATCCATTCGACTACGATATCAATGACCGGGACACTTACGCCTAAACGTGTTTCTGACAGACACGAACACATCACATGCTGAGCAACGCCGTCCTTCATGCAGCCTTAAAGATATGCCTCTCGCGACGTCCGGAGAAGGACATCACGCTCTTACCTGACGTCGACATTGGTTGGTCCTCCGATGGTACTGAACAGCCCGTCCCAGTACACGAAACAGGGACCGAGTACTCTATTGCGATTAGAGGACGCATCCAATACCTCCTTCTCAACCATCCCATCTCCTCATCTTTGCAAGGCAAGTTGCGTACTTAGTCAATTGGGTGTATGGTGTTACTTATCGTACTACTGCGCTCTTTACGATTCGTTTGTGATCCTTGTGCAATGTGCAGAGAGTCTACGTCGAGGTGGTCAGTCGGCGGTTTTCGACATCTTGACTGAACGTAAAGACGTCAGTTGCTTCATTATCATGGAGGGTCGAGAGCAACCGCAATCGCCTCGTACATATTTGCTACGATGCGCGTTCCAAGCCTTGGCACTAATGGAACGTATAGGGTATGTTGCATTACCCCGTATAATAGCGATGATCATAAATTACTGAATGAATCTTGAGGCGCGACGAAATTCGGTTCTATTGTACGAATGGAAACTGGTGGGATCTAGGTCTACTCAGAAGGGAAGCGAATGGACGTAAGACGTTCCTCCACCATGTGTCCAAGTTCATCTTGAAGGATTATCATCGACAACAATCATGGCTACGACGTCCGACGCGTCAGGAGAACCTGTGCATGTTAAAGGCCGCTCTCGCGCATTGGGTCAGTCCACTTCACTTTTCTCAGTTTTGCCACTGTGGATATTGTGACCTGATTCGTACGATTTCCATTTGCCTCATAGATGGACACTGATCACGACATCAGCGAGGATTTGAGAAACATGTAAAAGAGAGTACCACTGTGATACACATTGCTTAGTCTACTATCACATCACGGGCTGTCGCAGGCATCGACACCTCCTCATTGGAAGGTGCTTACCAGATTGTTGCGGTGGTGCACAGTTCGATATTGAGGCGGTCGAGATCGCCTTCCATATATCCAAACTGTGTTGAATTCAATGCATCGTCATGCTCATCAGGCATATCGTTCGTATCCAGGCTCAGGCTGCTTACCTAGGGTACCACAGCATGTATCTTTCACGACGATGAGACTGCAATGGCCGATTCTACTATGTGCAACTCAGGGTCCTGACTCGGCAACAAGCATTCAATGAGGATATAAGTTGGAACACCGAGCAAGCAAGCACCTACCATACCTAAGAGTACGGATACAATCTCAGAGAGCGAAGTTCTCACTTCGTCGAAGGATTTCCCGATTGGAATCTCGAGACCCCGCCCATGCGCCCCTAGTACGACAAAGTAGCAGTCAAGTTGACCGCTCTCCTTACATGCGGACTGTATAAGGTGACGCGAACAGTCGCTTGAGAAGTGACGCTTCCAAGACGGGGTGTTAGAATCTGGTTGGGAGGAGGTCCAAAGCTTGAATGCGGATGAAGTTGATACCGGTGGGTTACATAATCCTGACATGGTGCTGGTTACATAGGGATACATATTGGACCCACACGCGGAGGGCTGAATCACCTAACATCGACTGCCAGTGAGCGTGTCATGTACAGCTGAATACTAGACGACAGGCCTGGAAGGAATATGGTCGCCGCTTATATGGGAGGGACCATATCTGCCAGATTGCGCGACCACCGGTGGCATGTTGAGTTGTCTTGCAAAGGTATCCTGAGCCCTTCAAGTTCAGGTTCTCTTCACTAGGAGAATGCGAAGAACTCATCCAGCTGGGTCTCGGGATCCATCTGAACACCGCATCAATGAGCATTGCAAGGTAACGATGCCAACGGGGACACCACGAACCACAGACAATAGCAACGAAACGACGTCGCAAACTGATTTTTGCAGTTCGTCAAAAGAACCATTAACTGCGATATCAAGGCCTCTTCCAGTTACTCCTGTCACGAAATAGCAGTCAAATTGGCCATTCTCTTTCGTGAGGAAGCAAGGCATCCAAGTAAGTCCATTCGTAATGCAGAACCGAATTCGAGTGAACGGGGGTCTGCGTAACACAAGGAGCACATCAGTAACAAACGCGACTGGTGCCTAAAGAAGTTACAATCAGACGAGCTTACGACTTTCCAGCAGTAGTCTCCATCAACTTCAACATTTGGCAGATACATTCCGTCACGGTATGGTCAGTGTTGATGTCCACAGGGCCAGGCTCGCGAGCAAACTCGGCTTTGGCTCTTAAGGAAACCAGTGGACCAAGTAGTTTACCTTCTTCGAAGATACCTTCTTTCAGATCAGCAAGGACTCGTGGCGTGGGTTTCGTCAAACAATCTGGTGCATCGTCAGAATATGGGGGTCAAAATAGATTAGATAAATTATTCGTACTTTGCACAAGTTCATCTTCGGTGTTGTACCGGAACATCGCGTAGTCCACTTCTCCGTGCAGCCACAGTTGCTGTTTGGTAGTTGGGTGCTCAACACAGACAGGCTGAACAGCCCAGCTTGAGCAAAGGTTAGTATATACGTCGAGCTCCTGACGGTGGTTCGAACGTTGGCGGATAATTTCTCCTAGAGACCCCAGAACGGCATCGACAAACATGCGAGTTACTGAGTCGCTCGCCTGTGGGTATTGATAACTTGAAGAGTGTGACATAAAAAAAACACGAAGATGATACGCACACCAGCCTCAACATGCTCGCTCATGAAACGGATGTCTTCCGCAAGCTCGTGAATGACTATATCGCCGGAGGTGAGGTGGCGATGCCCGAGCTCACTCAGGGCTCCAGCTTTCAAGTCAACTGCATGGACACGTACACCAATTTCTTCCAAGGCTTGTCGAGAAACAGACGAGAAGTGAGAGCTCTGTTGAACACGCAAGCGATTGAGTAGGATTGTGGGTCTCGCACACGACTCGGAGGAGCATGCTTGGATGGCGTACCTCTTGTTCCTTGACTTCGCCCCGTTCCAATCGGTCAGCAAGGTCGTATACAACTTGGCGTAAACTTTCCAGTGGCCGTTGAAGCTCTTTAAAGTCTTGAAGTTCCACGGACGATCTATCGACTAGCTCTCGCAAATCTACAGCATCGTAATCTCTGTCGAAAGGCTCAAAGGATTTGATGAAACTGCTCCTCTGCTCGGGCTCTGAACTTGACGTGGACATGGCTCAGGCTGCCAGTGTTGCGCTGCTTGCAGGAGAGGTCCACGCTGCTGTATTGAAACCTGTTGCTCGATGACGGAGGGAAAGAGACAAAGGGACCCGGCGGCTATTACAATCGTTCTCTCGAGTCTCAACCGAGTCGCGTATGTACGCGTAGGTACGCGTAGTATGTCGCGCCACCGCCGCGTGCTATAAGAGCATTTCCCTGCGACTGACATTCTCTCTCTCTTTGTCCATGGCAACGCTGACACTGAGTACTGACCCCTAGTGAACGCTTGAATGCTGTTGACAAGGTTAGAATTTCCGATCCTGGCATGATCAGAGAATGACCTCGCCCCAACCTCGCCCTCAGTAGGTTCAACTTCGTCGCTTCACAGCTCACTGTCATTACAATCGTCGCCGGTATGTGAATACCCGTATCATGTTGTCTCATGACGTTGGGTTCTCCCAAACGTATGCCGAGTCGGCTAACGATGACCATAGTACCAGTGTGCCATAACTAAGTGCCATACTTCGTGACAGCGTTCTCGAAATTCTTTGGCACCATCATGCCCGTCATTGTTTCTGAATCAACAAATGGTTCCCCAAATATCGAGACCAGCCCTCTCGTTATCAGCGACACCAGACGGCTTTTGGCCGCCCTTGAAGTGCAAGAGGATGCAACGGACGCTGAATACAACCCCTTCGTATATTCAGTGATTTCTCGTGCCCTACGTATCCTCAATACTAATTTGTCCACGACTATTGGAGAAAAGAGCAGGTGTCAGGTTCGTAGCCTCCCCAACTCTAGTGTCAGTCACAACTAAATCATCGGAATACTATGTCATTCTATGTCTGTCATTGTCACTTGTAGATCCTCGAGTTCTCTGCTATCTGGCAAGACGATGCTGACAAGGTCTCCATGAAAATCAAGACCATGTGGTTGAAACCATCAATCGTGGATGGTCTTGTAGCCGACACGCTCAAGAGTCCTGTCACAACCAAACTCCAAGCTCGGGCAGGTTGGTTCGAGGAGCATACAAGGGTCGATGTACAGTTCCGCTGTGAAATATATTATGGTATTAGCCCAGCTGATGACTCCCTTGACAGTCTCACTATGATCATATGATTGGCAGCACCATTCTCTTCGCGTCACTTAGACTATTCCTCGAACGGTGTCCTGAAAAAGACTTCATGATCCTATCGGACTTTCCCATCGGCTACTCTCGATCATCCCAAGCTGAGCAACCCATCCCTGTATACGAAACCGGGACAGATTACACCATTTCTCTTAGAGGAACAATTACCTACATCTTAGTGATTCATCCAGTCTCGCCGTCATTGAAAGGTCAGTGTTTGATTCGCTCACACGTACCAGACTTCATCTCATTTAATAGTATGTGTCGCCGTCCTGGCTTCTCTTTCAATATGTCGACAGAGAGTCTCCGTAGCGGAAATCACTCACGCGTACTCGATATCTTGACGCAGCGGCAGGATATCAAATGTCTCGTCATCTACGAGACTCGCCACAGGCAAACCGGGTTGACTGACATCTTCACACAGGCGGCCTTCCAAGCGTTGGCTCTAATGGAACGAACAGGGTATGCTCATCATCGCTCCTTTCACGATATGTATCATTCAGGCTAAAAGCGCGATTTCCCGACTTGAACAGACGCGACGAGGCCCGGTTTCTTGTCACGAACGGGAACTGGTGGTGCCCGGGTGTAGTTCGAAGCGACCCCCAGGGACAACGGACCTGTCTGTATCATACGTCTAGGTTTTTCCTGGACGACCCTTTCCACCAGCAGATATGGATACGACGTTCATCTCGTGAGGACAGACTGACAATGATTCTGGCGGTTGTCTCCCATTGGGTATGTTGCGTCGAAATGAAGCTTGGAGCCTCCGAGTCGCATGTTCTGACTGGGAATCCGAGTAGATGAATGTCAATTATGACATCGACGAGATTATGGAAGAGTGATGAGCAGAAGGCTCCCAGTTTTCCCTCTTTGTCACCGAAACCATTCAGTACTTGATTTCAGTCACTAGGAGAATACCAGCATCACCTTTTCACGCTTATGCACCAACCTCAATACCTCCTTGTCCTCTATTGCTTTCAGACAGCCCCCGAGCTTGCCGAAAGGCCTGTGTATCAAACGAGCGCGACGCATTCAGCGTGCACCTCATTGAGAGAAAGGTAGTTACGCTCGCAAGCAACTTGTGTAGAGTATTCACCTGCATGAGGAAGTTTTCTGGGTGTACCTACCTTACCGTAAAGGAGCGGACAGACTAGGTTGAGATCGGGATGCTAAGCTTGAGTGGAGGAGTTGGTATAACCCTCATCTGTACGATCTGTCAGAACCTACAGAGAAAATTTTGTACGCCAAAATACGCAGTACCATGGACATCGGTGGCATGTGTGCGAGTCAGTGCGATATAACTTCGTAAAGTTCGACGAGAGAGGCACAGTTTTCGAGGTGAGAGTCAAAGACGCGCATTGAGCGTCTATAATAGCGGGACATTCCGCGTCCACGTGATCGTGTTGAACCGAATCCTCCTGCGAGTTTTGTCGACCACTCGACTCTGTCTCTCGCCACCCTCGACTCTTCAAGACCGAACGCAACTGTATCCCACCGACGCTCTCTTCAAACCCTCCAGTCATTTCTCCTTAGAACAGGTCGCTGGGCGACTTAGCAGACACCAGGGCCGCTTTGCTTTCTGCAGCTCAACTCCGCCCCCGCTCAGCAACCAACAGCCGACAACTATGCACCTCTCTCTTTTTCTGATCTTTCTCTGGACAACCCTTTTCGTTACTCTTGAAGTTTGCGCGGAAACTGTATACGTGAACCACCCGTTGGAAAACCAGCTTCCTCGTGTCGCGCGTGTCAACCAGACATATAGCTGGACGTTCTCAAGCGGGACTTTCTGCCTATCCTCTCAACCGTCTGGCTCCGGCTCTTCTTCTCCTGGCAACAAGGAGAAAGACTTCAATCCTGCTTCGAACGCGACGAGCGGAGGATTGACGTATACCACTTCATCTCTCCCGGCCTGGCTCTCGTTCGATTCTTCCAAGCGCACGTTCACTGGGACTCCTGCACCTTCAGATCTAGGTTCTCCCAGTATCTCTGTCACAGCCCACTCTTCCTCGGACTCGGCGACTTCTGTGTTCACACTTCTAGTCTCGTCGTCCCCACCTCCGGTCTTGAAGCACGCGATAGAAGAACAATTCAAACTTCCAAATCCGTCGCTCTCATCCGTCTTCCTCCTCTCGGATAACTCTGCCTTGAAAGCGGATCGACCGGCGCTGAGGATTCCACCTGGATGGTCGTTTTCCATCGGGTTCCAGTACAATACATTTGAAGGTCCCAACAACATCTTCTATGCCGCCTTGCAAGCCGATGGGTCGCCCTTACCCACTTGGATGTCCTTCAACGAGCGGGAGATTACGTTCAATGGGTACACACCCAAGAAGACAAATGGTACTGGGGACATGGTCTATCCACACACTGTCACTCTCGCTTTGCACGGCTCCGATAGGGAGGGTTACTCTGCCGCCTCGCTTCCCTTCGATGTGGTTATCGCTGAACACGAGCTCGCTCTTGCACCTTCGTCTTTGTCGCTGCCTACTATCAACGTTACAGCTGAGACATACTTCTCAGTCTCGCTGAATTCTCCTGCTGATTTCTACGGCGTGCTCTTGGACGGAAAACAACTCGAGCCTACGGAGGTCACTGTACTTGAAGTTGATACATCTTACTATGGCGAATGGCTGGAGTACGATACCAAGTCAAGGACGCTGTCTGGTACACCGCCTGATATGCTAAAGGAAGGAGACACCAGCACACGACTCCCTGTGACGCTCACGACGACAGTGAACCAAACTATCGAGACGAACGTATCCTTGGCAATCGTACAATCATACTTTACACAATCGGCTTTGCAACCCATCCTGATCACCCCCGGACAACAAGTCAACTTCAACCTCGCGCAATTCTACTCGAACGCAAGCACGGCGGGAGGGAAGGACGACGTGAACTTGACTGCTGCTTTCGATCCGGAAAATGCCGGGAATTTCTTGACGTTCGATTCTGGCTCTGCTCTTCTCTCTGGGACTGTCCCCTCCTCCGTCAACTACACTCACATTTCGGTAACGTTTACTGCCTACTCACGTGTTACGCACTCGACTTCGCATACTGCTTTACCCGTCTCGCTCACCTCGTCGGACTTTGCCCATCAGCATGGACATCCCGCCGGTCTTTCCACCGCCGCTAAAGCAAAGTTACTCCTCGGGCTGAAGGTCGCGTTCGCCGTCGTGGGCGGTATGCTCCTCCTTGGTGGGCTCCTGGCCTTATTCCGGAAATGCGCAAGGGTACAAGACTCTGCTGTCCTCGGCGAAGAAGGGATGCGTGCCTGGACAGAAGAAGAAAGGAAGTGGTACGGGATCGGGATCGACGTTAACGGTGAACCCGTAGGCGGGCGTTCTCCCTCTTCGTCTCCAACCAAAGAAGGAGAGGCGCCCTCGTATAGATGGACAGACGCGGCTCTTCGTGGTCAAAGTCCTCTCACAGCCGCTTCGGACAAGTACGGTCAATTAGGGCTTCATCGACCGTTCAACCTCCGTACCGAATCCAACTTGTCTTCTGGTCCTCAGAGTCCCGGTATGATGCGTAAAGGTGAATTCATGGGCAAGATCAAGTACACTGCTAGGAAAGTCAGCAACGACACCGCCAGAATCGTCTCGGATACCTATAGACGCGTCCTGGATGGGACTTTACGTGGCCAACGTCGTGGAAGGCCTTTGATCTCTAAGCCCGTCTTAATCCTCCCCGCCGATCAGGCCCATGCTTCTACCGACGGGAGGACGTATACGCGTTCGCCGAGTGCGAGTCCGAGGGTGGGCGACGACCCTGATTTTAACTTGACACAGTATAGCGGTGCGACGGGAACGACTAGTGTTGTTGGATCACCGTCGAGTTCGACGGGGTGCACATCTATCCCTGCACGTCGACCTGATTTTGCTAGACCCCGATCTCCACTCGTCCCTCCTCAACCCGCTCGTACTCGTACCGGTGGTAGTAATGGGACACATGACAGGAGGAAATCACATACCTCCTCGTTCGATTCATCCACGAGTTCACTCGATACGACTTCGTCAAGTCGGTCGCATGCTGTTGAGGCGATTGTCCAAACTGCTTCGAGGGCTATGAGTATCCGATCTGGGTTTTCTGGTACTTCTGCTGCTGCCCCTGCAACGATTGAACGACCCCGTTTGGTCCCTTTCAAGAACTCGAACCGTGTTCCAGTCCCGAAGTTACCTGCGGAGTTGGACCAATCTCAACATCCCTCTCGGATTGAAACTTCCTCTCCCAACTCTCACTCTCACTCGTCCCATCATAACTCTAACTCCCCGACAACGTCGTTGGACGAGGATGCTAGTGTGTTGGGGAACGAGAAGGGGAGGACAAAGAGGGTTGTTAGTCAGGTTGCCAAGGTGTTCCGAAGCGCTTCGATGGAGAAGAATACGCGGAGGGATGCTGCTGAACGTGCTCAAAGCCAGCGACGATCCGGTGACGATGTAGGACAGGAACAGGAAGACGACCTGATGGAGAGCGTTCAGTATATCAGGTTCCCTGGCGATGACTTGGGGTTGTCTGCTGGTACGTTGTCATCCTTTCATTTCGTTTTCGCATGTTATTGACCTTGATTGTGGTTGGGTTGATAGACGCATCCCCCGATTCGTTCTCTATCTCTCAATCTCCCACTCCTTCCGGGTCTGCTGCAGAAGGCGCAGTAGGTGGAAGAGCATCAACACCAGAAGCACCAAGGGTTATCACGTCCGCTCGGACTCGATTCCAATATACGATTCCTCTCCACCTCCCCTCCTCTGCCGATCCATTCGCCGACGACTCCTCTCCCGACTCGGGATCTCCGAACCTCGATCTCTTATCCTCGGACCTACCCATCAAAGTCAGACTGACGAACGGGTCAAGGTTACCTCCGTTCATGGCTTTCGCTGATTCATCTTCCTCCCCTCGCGCTACTGATAAGAATGCGAAAGGGAAGGGGAAGGAGAGAAGGGTGATCATCTCGGGTACCCCGCTTTCGAGTAATGTCGGAGAATACTCTGTTGGTGTTTATCTTTGCGTGGGTGCTGCGAAGGGCGGGAAAGGAAAGGGTAAAGCAAAGGAGGAAGAGGAGGTGAGGGAGGTTTGTGTAGGGAGGATGGATGTCCAGGTCGTCCCTCCCAGGTATTAGGTTAGGTGTCCGGGTCGGGTGTTGGACGTTCGGTGATGGAAAAAGGTGGTCTCGTTGACTGCTTGCCTCGCGTCGTCTCTTGAACTTGGTTGATCTTTTTGTTTTGTGTTCCGGCTTGATTATCGTTATGTACTACTTATTTTGGATTTTGTTTGAACATTACTAGCTATTCGGACTTAGACTACGATCTCACTTGTAACAACTCCTAGACTTCCTTTGTTCTTCCGTATACATCTCTAATCCTGACCTCAATGCACGTGACTCAACGAGTCAGCCAGGATAAAGGACTTAATTGTACTCTACTGTGCCAGAACCTAGCCACTGTACCACCGGAAACCAGCCGGTGAGTCGGAAGAGTATCTACATACATAACGTGACCAATGAAAGGTGACTACTCGCGGATAAGTGTAGGACTTCGAGCCTTTGATAGTTAAGTTCTCAGTACTTCAAGTTGACTTCCAGTGGCTGAGCGCACCCTGAGCCACGGGAGATGGGTCAATACCCTTCTTCGTCTGAATGAACCGCAACCCAACCGTTCCCGTGCCTCTTCCATTTGAGAATCCGGTGCCCACCAATTCCAGTACTTGTGCGCGATTCCGGCTCAATGCTATCACTGGAGAGATCTATTTTGTCTCCCTGGCTCCGTGCATGCCGACGCGTCATGGGGCCGACAGGAAGCTCATGTTGCATAATTTTGTTGAGCTTAGTCTTGCGGACTCTAAAAAGTCGCAATTAGCATTGCAAGTATCCATAATACTTTTTAGAGACGCACCGTTTTGCCCTGGTGGCTGAGTCGCCTCTCGCTGTATCGTCACTAAATTTTCGTTTTCGCTTTCGTTTTCGTACAGGCGTGGGGTTGTCACAGTCGCGTTGCGACGATCCTTCAGTATACGTAGATAAGGCACTGCTTGAAATGTCGAGCGGAGTCGTATCAGGCATGCCGTATCGTTCCTCTAACATGCGTACATGCTTTCGAATCGCTGCCCAAGAAGGTGGGTCCCGCCCGCGAGCTTGCTCATGCATCTCTATCTCATGGTATATAGCTCGTGATCTGGTGATTGATGGGATATCATTCTCCTGGTCCGGACCAAAATTGGATAGGTCCCAATCGAAGCGTTCTGCTTTCTGCGAATCAGGAAACTTGGGCGAGCTCCTGCGAGCAGTTGGTGTCTCCGCTGACACAACATTGTCGCAATATTCGCCACGTAGCGCACTGGATCCAGCACACGAGTTGCACGATAACGTTGGGAGGGCAGTGACGAATAATTTTGTAAGAGACTGGCATTTGTGAGCCAAAAGGACGAGTCCAACGAGCGTTGGCCGGGAATGGCGGCCGAGTTCCTTATAATCCCAATCATCCTCGCACATGAACTCTAGCAGTGTAAGCTCACGGAGGTGAGGCCAAGCTAGGGCAAAACTTGCGACGTCATTGTCGCAGAGGCAGAGTGTCTTTTCCGAGCTGATGACTACTCGTTCAAGATTATGGAAGGCGAAAAGGGGAGATACAATGGTGATGTCGGGTATGGGCGCTGAGGGACACAAATAGAGCCCCCGAGGGTAATGCCGAGGCTTCATATCAACCTCAATCTCTTTGAGGAGGTGATGTGTGGTACAACATTGGAGTTGCGTAAGTATAGCACTGGTGTGCTCCTCGTGAGACTGGGGGAATCGCCGGTCTCGGTCTAGCACTAGCTTCCGAAGCACTGGGAATTTTGAGGAGGCAAAGATGTCCTGCACATCGTTGATGGTGGCCATGTCGTGTAGCTCTAAGCTGGTGAGTGCCCCAAATATCAAAGGTGAATTATTTCGATTATTCCGAATGTAGGTTGGTATCGTCTCGGAAGCAAGCTTGCCGCATATTCGTTGAAGATGTGGAAGGGACGATAAGGTGACGTACTCATCAAAAGTCAACCGCGAAGCGGAACGATACGCCATGACTCGGAGCTTCCTCAATCGGGATATGACACGGCTGATTCCTGAGACAACGTAACGGTCGAGATAGAAGCCAAACTCTAGGAATTGTAACGATGGCGATAAGGAGGGGAGTGAGTGCAGGGCTTCCATCATAGCATCGCTGGCACTGGATATCGAGGTATCGCCGTCATACTTTGCTGGACACGAAATAGCCAGGCTTAGCAGGTGAGGCCCGGCGAACATCGGAATGAACGGCTCCAAGGTCTCGTAGAAGCGTGGACATTCCCTCCAGTGGATGCTGCGTACATTGGGAAGAAGAGGTCTAGAGGCTTTCATTAGAGTTGCATACCCCTCAAACGAGGGCCGTGATGTACGATCATTGTCGTCGTCTCTGGAATCTTCCTTCGAACGCGCTCGTGCCTCCGACGGTGGTCGTACTGGAGGGTCATAGGCATATTCGTGGTTGAGGTATATGTGCCGAATGCGTCTGGAATAATATCTGAAACGAACCCAATCGCTCGGTACTGGTTCTCGATTGAAGCTCTGAGACGTTGTTAAGAGGAGGAACGAAAAGATTGCACAAGAGTGTACCTACGATACTCACCCATATATTGTACGGCTCTGAGTACTCGTTTTCGCGTACTGAGACGGTCTTCCATGACGTTAACCCTTCCGGGAAGCATTTGATCAAGTTCCAAATTTCATACTGAGTCTCCCAGAGCGCGTCCAGAGTCGGTTCGAGAAGGGCACGGCAGGTCATTGCCAAGGGAAGCAGAGCCTTGCATCGAGCTCTGTATGCCTGCTATGTTACTTGATAGGCATATCCTGTTGTAGGTGTTGACTCAAATGTCAATTCGTCTACAGGCATTATTTCTCGAATGATACGAGCAACGATCTCTTCAATTCGGAGGCAGAGATGTATTCCTTTGGGTTGACGGTTCAAGTATGAGCCCGAGCCCGAGGATCGATTAAGTTAGCAGGACAATCTTTCCCAACGATGTCGTCCGGGAAACTTACGGTACATCCTAGTCCTCTTCTCTTCGAGGCATATAGTTCGGTATTGCAAGGTTCAGTCTGATTGCGCCTGCAACATTGAGGGATAGCACACACAAAGTTGCGACTTGGGGAGAAGGGCCGGATGTTGCGATGCTGGACTTCCGGATCCTCCAGTATATAAGTAGAGATTTTTGGGCGCTGTTTGAATACAATTCGAACGGTCCCTGACCAAGGGGACAATAAACAATGGCTCGCCACAGTCCAGACTCACCAGTGCGTGCGTTACTACGCTGCATTGTCCAGGACTCGCCACGGTCTCTATGGTTTCCCCTGCCATGGTAAACTTTCATACAGTAGCCAAATCAGTGCTTACTCCTCTAGGATGAAAGCCGTGGTTTCATTCCCTGTATCAGCCCAATTATACAGGCAAGCATGTAGCAAATCCAGTGTAAGCCGAGTGGAGGCACTGCGCGCAGTCTGTCTTGAATAGTGCAATGATTTGTAGCAATCCTCTGACACCAGTGCGACTGCCCGGCTGGAAGGATTGTCACCCACACTTGGTTCACGAGAGATTGCCGTGATGTACAAGGGCAGTGTGTTTCTTTATTATGGAGGGATAGATTGAGCGACTGATATGTAGCAACGACAAGGTGAAACGTTGAAGCTGTGGCTGTATTCTTAAATGTGCTGCCAGCGGCAGTGAAACGGTCCCGTGACTTATTTAGCGCCCCTGGCAATCGAACGCGTCAACGGCGCAGGAGGAGGGGGTCAGGAGGGTACCGTACGCGACGAGCCGCACACAAATTTTCCAACCTGGCATCCAACGTCATTCTTGTAACGGTAAGCTGCATCCTCACTTACTTTAGCTTTCCTACTACGTGTAGGCCATTCAAAGGTTCCGAGAAGGACGATAAACGAAGAGGTCGCTCTGAACGGATCATATCGTAACTACCGAGTCGCTTCTCTAAATTTTGTACTTTAAAATATCTTGTAACTCCTTCTGATTTTCGCTGCATGACAATGCAAAAATCTGGTAGTAGTCGATTGTGGAGTCTCTGCCGCTACGAACATCGAGAGACAATGCATGATAGATGATCCTGCTCATTCCACCCGAATGCTTAACAAGCTCGCGCCTCAAATACGTAGGTTCTGACAAGACTACCCGAAAAAAGTCTCGTTACAATCGTAAATTCTTGAAGTCGTTTGGTACTTTACATGTACTGGTAGCTTCCTCAGATTATCAATAGTGTGGTCAAAATAGTTGTACAAATCGTTCCAAATACGAAATATAAAGCTAAAACATACTGTAAAACAAGGGGAAAATGCACTTCTCATTAGTATTAACGTCTAATGTCCAGCAGTCAAGCCACATGCTACTACTACGCCGACGGTTGTGCGGTAAGCTGTGCGTTCTTGGCCTGGTCCTTGCGTTTCTTCGGTGAACCATTCGCAGATTGCTGCTCACTATCCTCCCCAGCTTTGCGTTTCTTTGCAGGCTGCCTGCGTGTTTTCGTCTGCGGGGGTGGATCGTCATCGTCTGGATTTGGTTCAACCTCCCTCAACACGGCATCATTATCCACCCGGGGGTCGTACGGCGATTTCATAGACTCCGTATTAGTCCAGCGAAGGCATACCTCCGTGATATGAGGACCCCGTACCCATCCCAAAAGCTGTTTCTCTCTGTAAATTTGTCGCTCGGGGTCAGGCTCTGTAAGCTCCGCTCTCCCTGGTGGCCTCTGAACTACACTGAGGTCATCCCATACGCTGCAATGTTCGAGGACGGAATTTAGTATAATGTTACAGAAATAAAGAACGAATGTCTGCTTACTTCTCCTTAGGTAGCGGCTCGGCTTGAAACCAAGGGTGTTTGAGAACGTCTTCGGCTGTAATACGTTTGTCCGGGTTATAAGCAAGAAGTTGCTCGAGAAGATCCCCCGCCAAAGGGTCAGGAATTCTTGGGGTCCACCAGTTTCGCAATGATGTATTGTACCTACGCAAGTCAATCAGCGTTGGCCTCCTGTATGCAATATGCGGAAATTAAACATACTGTCCGAGCATCTTCATCTCGTAATAGCCCGGAAGATGAATGATCTCCGGCCAGTCGGTCTCTGCTCGGTTTAATCAGCACGCGTGGGGTTATAGAAAATCCAAAGGTGGGTGACATACCTCGGGGCGAACCCAGTTTCTCCATGATCTTCGTGAAGACGTCGGCTTGGAATGGCATATCTTCGGTGGCCCTCACTTTATGGTTCAACGCCGTTTGAATACCAGGAGGAGGGTCGACTAAGAACAAAGGTCTTTTGACGACCATTTCCCCCAAAATGCATCCCATTGCCCATATATCTGCCTTGAGACTCCAGAACTCATCGAAAAGATGGAGTTCAGGGGGTAAGTAGTATCTCTCGAATACATGGTCTAGCCCGCGGAACCGCGTGACCACCTCGGTGCGGTCATCTTTGGGCATCCATGCCAGGTCAATGTCGCCGATCTTGACGATACCTTTAGCGTTGATAAGCAAAGTGGCGGGTTTGAGGGTTCTGTGCATGATCTCCATGCCGTGCAAGAATTCTAGGCCGATGAATGCTTGGTGAAGAACAGACTTGATGAAAGGAAGGGGTAGTCCTGGCGTCCCGAGTATCGTATATGAGTGGTTGAGACATGTCTATAAATTGCGCATAGTTCGAAGATTCATCCTTGGCTGAAGGGATCGCTAACTTGCACTCACCAGTAAGCAACTGTCAACGTAGACATATCCAAGGAAGATTTCGTAAAGGGTCTCTAAGATAATTCGAAGAGAGCAGATATGCTTGTGAGGGGGCAACCTATGATACTGAATACGACAAAACGATATAAGCTCCGGCATTACAACGAACTGGTGACGAGAGGTTGTTATACTTACCACATCATTCAGCACCCATTGGTCACAGCCTTCAATATCGTTCCAACCTGATCTCTTATCGATTGTATATCTCCTAACAGCCCAAAACTTTTTCGTCTTGTCTTTAAAAGGCCAATCTCTCTCGACACATTTATACAGAGTACTGCGGGGAGACTTGCTGATGATCGAGACGGGCTCGTAGATATTTCCAATGACCTTTTGGACCCCTTGGACAGCCTTCGGAGCCATCGTCGATAGACCCTTCCTGTTCGAGATTGTAGTGCGGGGAGCTGACTGACCTGAGCCTGGGGATGATAAGTACGGGGAAGAAGGTGAGAGACACAAGGAGAGATGAGAGCAGCGTGGGGGATTGATGAGTACCCTGATAATAGAGGACCTCGAGGCTACTTAAATATTGTCCAGACCAAATGCCAAATGCCTTTTCGGGAGAGAACAAGGTCCGATCGGCAAGCGTGTTCTGCATCAATGAACGGTCAATGGTATGGATACTATGGACACACACCCGCCCTCAATACAGGTCTTATCACACTTGTAGCTTGCCCCTTCATTCCGCTCCACTGCGCAACTTTGGACAAAGCATCGTGATAGCTATCTCACAGACGACAACGAGATGACTCGTCACATACTATAGATGCATGTACTTACGAAGGCAAAGCTGCAAGTTGGCAAGTCCATGCGAAGGCTCCATCAATTGGGCAAAGGATCGGGTGTCAAAAGTTGTTTACTTTGTCCTCCATTGCTCTGGATTGACAATTGACATCTTTGTGAGTCCAGACGTCAATGATAATTGACAAACCTTTCTCTCACGACATCGGTATCGGTAACCATTTTGGTAAGTATTACAATAATAGACTTACCCTTTGTTCCGGGGTTCTCCCTGCAATCCCGCCATGCGTGACCCTGTGGTCCATGGAACGCTCGACATCCATACCTTGTCTATGACGTCGATCCCTGACCTTCACTGATGTCTGCATGCTGGGAGATGACAAGATCACAATCTTCTTACCTTCGCCTCTATAGGCGTAGCCATCTTCACCCTTGGTCGACTGCGCGTGGACAGAGGGAAGGCACGACGGTTAGGTTTCATATGTCAAACGGCAGGGGACCATCGAGCTGAATTCAATGATCCCATGAGATGAATGACGTACCCATAAGCCTGTGCCTCACTGATAATAGCTATGGGACAGGCTGTAACTTCAAGGATCGCTTCGACACAGATCTCTCTGACATGAAGGGCTACAGGATCACCCCGGAAAAGGACCTGCGAAGGCTCAACGTCTACTGTAAAACATGTCAATAGGATATCAGCCGCAGTACTTGGTGCTTACATTCGAATGATCTTGATGTCTCTTTACGGCCATAGGAGTCGGGCTTGTGGACACGCATGCACTTGCAGCTCACTAGAGCTTGGTTCTGGATCATCCCGCTTGCAGTCAAGGTGACGAACATGTTATCGAATGTCCGATTGCATGGTACGCATATCTTCGAGAGTCCCGAAGGCGAAACCGCACCAACATAGCATGCATATGCTACATTTTCCCTGGAGCAAGGTGGTGACGTCTCGTACACTGTTGTTCCCTTGAGTACTTCAGTAAGCTTCGCTGTCCCTCTTGCGGTTCGAGTAACGTAGGCGGTATCCTTCTCGTTTCAGCTCGTTTCCCTTGCTTTTGTCTGTACGTCGCGATCGCCGAACTTAGTCGATTAGAAACTGGGGGAGAATGCACAAGTTTGCCCAGCGTTTCCGAGGTCATATCTTCTGAGCATTTCTGCACTTCTTCAGGAAGTGTGTTATCGACAGGCACTGTAAGCTAGAGTATGGTCGAGAGTGTAAATTTCGAAGTTGTTTTGAAGGCTTAGTACCGTGACAGCCTAAGAATCGGATGAGCGGTCTTGGACCATCTCGAGACGTTGTCTCAGATCTGTCTCTGACCTTCGTTGGACCTGATGGACCAAGTCCCACAAGAGCTTAGTATGACGTCACTAAGACCCTCCACGTGACAAATCGAAACACGGTCGAATTGCCGACCAGCGAGGATAGAACTCAGCCTACTGCTCAAATCCTGCTCAATCCATTGTCGTTCACCAACTCGAGAGGAGACTGGGATGCGGCGGTCGATCTAATCATTGACCCTCTAATTTGAGACCTCTCTTGACCAGCATACTCTGGCACGCTCGAACGTGCTTCGAATCTAGCTATTTGTATGATTAACGGTAAACCGTGATACTGCTTAGTTTCCGCCGTTCCGCGGAGTGGTGAGCTTTGCTCTATCTTTCCAACCGAAGCTTTGCTAATTTACTTCGTAAGTATAAGCAGTAGTTCAATGGAGTCATCTTCTTACTTTTCGTTTGCAAAGAGGTCTATATATCTCTCGACATGATATCAGCAATACCTCATTATTGAACGCGGTACCGAGATCCCTTTTCTTTGGCAAGACCGCCACAGCACCTGAACTGTCAATGCCAGCGAATAACTGACAAAGTAATCCCCCACAACGAGATGTCATAGAATCCATATTGTTGCTCAGTTTCTGCCGCTGTTCCACTGGACATTCATGACAGGGCTCACACGGAAATATCGAGTCTTGCGGTGACGGTGACTTGGTGAGGCATCCATACTATCTCCTCCCACACCTCTCCTCGATCGTCCCCTCTCTCTGACGTCTCACCTCCCATACATGGATACAGACAAGTCGTGACATGAGAATCAATTCGTTCCGTGAGGTCTAACGACGACGTCCGCCAGGTTGGACTCCTTGGGGTGCCCTAACGGAAAACTCACTCAGAACACACAACGAAAAATGGGGCCTGCGTTCCTTGCGGTTTCAAGTTCTCGCAGCTTGAGATGAGTGAGTCTTTACTTCACGGAAGCTATGTGCTCTATTCACCAACATAATTCATTTTATGACCTTCTCAGAGGTTGTCCTGTCGGTCCTAATCCCCTCCTTCAAAATTACTCCTGCGGACAACAACGACAAGATTGTATGGGACAATAGCGGTGTCAGGTATCCCACCGTGGGCAAAGACAGTAAGGTCAGCTCCTGCCCGATCAAGATGGAACGTATCAATGGAACCCAGTGAGGATCGTTACCGGCGTAAGCTTGTCCGAAATCAAGAGCTCGATACGTCCATGATGCTGAAACGTACTATTCTAGTATGTCTTGCACTTTTTCCCCCAGGCTCAGACTACCTTTCAGGAAACTTGTAACTAACGACAGAGGAAGGGAACATGATGGGAACTAGACGTTTAATGCTCGTGTCATCGATCTAGCGAATAATCAAGCAGGCAGCCTTGATTGGTAAGTTAGTAGGCAGTTCTTACTTGCGACGTTTTGCTTCCCAGCCGATTCCCAACTCTGCAGAGGACAAGACAATCTTGGACACTCGTGATCGAACTATCCCAGCATCTACTCCCTGTAATTCCTGCACCACCACTTCTGGAGTTCTGTGTGTGCGCTTGCGGCACAACTGTCCTCTCAATGGGCGCAGTAGCTGCAAAGGATTACTCGTCTAGAGTTTCCATGGGAAGTATATTGTCCACCATTTCTTCGCGACCATACGCAATCCCGCGCATCGAGATGTTCGTTACTGCGCGCCCTTGTTATACCCTAACTACCAACCCTTGCGCTGCTGGTGGCTGCCTGTGCGCATCACGCGATGCAACGAATTCATATGATGTTTCGCCACGGTAGAGGACGACTTGTCGTCTACGAGCATAGGTAATGCTGAACCTCTTGCATAAAGTGCGTACGCTCGTGTTATTATTGTCCGTTGCATCTTTTGCACTAAACCTCTATCAAGGGTCTGATACCTGCCTTCGTGATTTCACCATGCGGAGTTCAGGGCTCGCAGAACTTTGCTTGATGTTCAGTCACAAATGAGTTGTGATAAATAGAGCGTCATGTTCACCTTTCTTCTCCAGGCTCCCTTCTTCCTTCTAGCCATTCACATTCTGGTTCAGGCGCTGGTCGGTACGTAGAAGCCTCTTCGAGCGACGTACGTTTGAGAGATGATACTCATGAACCAACAGCCTCTCCACTCTCGCATTCGTTGACGGTCACGACTTTGACACGATTGTTACTTCCTGCATACTTCTCCTTCGCAATCAATCTATCCTATTCACCTCTTCAGTTCCTCAGACATGCACTCCAAAATCAACGTCGCTGTCCTGCTCACGCTATGCGCAGCTACGAGTTCTGTTCTGGCCTACCCTACGTACGTCACAACATCTCATGTTCTCGGTGTGCTGTGTAACCTGACTATAGAACCAGAGATCCTTCTAATGTGTACTCTCGTCGCAACGAAGCTGCCACCCCCATGCTTTCACACTCAGATTCCGTAGATACCGCAGACGAGTCCGGTGCATCCGTCGGCAGTGTTCTTTCAGATATTGCGAGTATCTTCTTCCGGAGGGACGAAGAGGGAGTCCTGCTTTCTCGTGATGAATTAGAACGACGCAACGAACTCGCAGAGTTCATTACCAGAGCAGTTGAGGAAGACGACGAGTCAGGCGCAGGGATATTCGGCGATATTGGTCATATCGTCGGAAAGGTTGTACCGATCATTGGAGACATTTTTGGGGGCAATTCGAGCCCTGCTCCTCAACCTGCGGCCCCTCAACCTCAGGCTAGCGCTGCACCAGTCGTAGCACATCGCCGAGCGTACGACGAGTAAGTGCAATAACTTCTCATGCTGCCAGTTTCACGATCGTTCTGACTCGTAACATCGCGCAGTAATGACATGAGAAGAGACGACGTCTACAACGTTCCTGCTCGCCGTGAACTCGAAAGGCCTCAAAGGCGAAAATTCAAGTTACTAACGGGGTTGGGGACAACAATCGGTACCATACTTCCTGGGCTGATCGGTGCTGCAACCGCACCTGTCGCTCCTCCCGTTCCCGTCCCTCAGCCCGTCGCCCCCGCCGCTCCTGCAGCTACGCAACCCGTGTCTGCTTCGCCTGTAGCTGTCCCGTCGGCAGCTGGTCAACCTCAGGCTAGTGCTTCAGCACCCGCAGCTCAACGTCGGTGGTACAATAAGTAAGTTCACTATACTCGATGATCTGGAGTCTCGTAGCCTTATACATCGTGTCTCGCAGCGATATGCTGAATCAGAAGAGGGACGACCTATACGACGTTCTCGCTCGTCGCGAACTTCTCGCACATCTTTCGAGGGCCGCAGAGTCGTCGCTGCTTGGACGTGATTACAGGTGACTCGAGCTTTTCGACATACCTATCGCTTTACTGACGAGCTTCTCGTTCAGCTTGAACGAACTTGACTGAATTACTGGAGGTCTCATGGCTGCCCTCTGGGAGGGTGTGTCAGCTGAATGATATTGAGGGATTCGGGAAGTTGAGTACTGTTCGTAGAATGTGCTTTGACCGGTATATGTAACGAGTACGATGCAGTGGCTATGACAAGGGATGCCTCATCAGAGTCATCTGTCCATGCCTAGAGCGAAGCAACTCGTCCCGTGATCAGCGTTGAGTGGTAAGCTCTGTAAAGTCGAATGTTGAATGCTCGAGTTGTCTCCGGGAAGCTCAGCGTAGGTTGTTCAGGGCGTGCAGATGACATCTAGCAAATAAACGCATTTTCAATAGAACATGGATGGGAGATACCAACATTACAGAATAGGTTTCCATGATTGAGAGCCATCCGCGGCGGAACTTTCTGTTCCCCGATCCCCTTCTTCTTCAACCACGCCTGGTACATACTGCTCGCAATCGAATATCCAGTGCTTGCCGCCACACAACTTGCAAGGTCGGAAGGGTTCAAACTGCTGTCGCGTCGTGCACTCCGCAATCTTATGTTCGCCCCCACAAGCAAGACATTTGTTCCTCTTCACTCTCCTCCATTTTTGTTTGACTCTGTCCAGAGAGATGGGTTGGAATTTACGGTCGATCGCAATGGTGGGCTCCCATGTGCCTTCTTTGAGGGAAAGTCCAATTGAGCTCGGTTGGCCATCTTCGTTTACAAGGCTCTGCTCAAGTAAGATTGCGAACCGGACATCTCGGGCAGTCACTCCTGGAAATGGCTTCACAGGTGTAGACTCGGACGTACTTGGAACCGCCGAATGTGTGTGCAGTTCCACTGTGACTACAGACCCGTCAATCGTAATTTTAGGGTGATGCTGTATAACGTTAACAAACCAAGTCTCAGATATTGAGTAAGAAAAATACTGACGTTCTCAGATCGGACGATCCTTGTGAGTACATTCTGGAAGAAATTCGCGGCAGCGTTGAAACCCTGGAACTCGAATGTTTTCGTCAACGCAAGCGGATGCTTGACCTCCTGGTTAGGTTTTTCTTTTGACTGTTCCTTGAGGACAACACGTGTGATTGTCCATCTCCGATGGTATAGAGGAGTGAGCAACTCGGCAACTCCAGCTTGGGTGAGGTGTGGACACGGATACGGGGGTTTAGAAGGAAGGGGTGGAAGTGTCGGGATGATGGCTTCTTTCTTATTGCGCTCGCCAACGGGGATTTCAAGTGTCTGACTCTGCGGCACTTCTACGTTTGGGATACTAGCTACCCTCGTCGCAGTAATCAGCAACGCACTTCCCTATGGGGAGATAAATAGCATACGGTACCTGGTTGTTCAGCATCTGTTGTAGATGCTGATGTCGAGTAGGGTTGAAGTCCCCGTGTACCAGTATATCTGACGTCTCTCGAATAGGTCCTCAAGCTTGCTGCTCGGGAACTTGGTTGGCGAAGAACACGATTCACAGAAAGAGATGGCGCAAGTCGTCGTATATTTGAAGCAAGCATACTAGAGCAGTGGGCGATTTGCACAGAATACTGGGAGATCGTCAGATATACAACACTGAGTGATTCAGAAGGAAAGTCAAGTGCATAGACGTCCTGCAGGACCAGTGCAGGTATGTAGTGGAGGTAGACTCTTGAGAACGCGGCTGCGATGCGCTTCGTACATGACCGTGTCAGGATTCGCGTAAATAAACACAAACACGCTCATATTAGACTCAGCTTGGACGAAGCAAGTCGAAAAAAAAGAGAATAAAGATAGCTCAAGACGGAGTGAACGGAGAACACAATGCTTGTCAATCAAGGTATATCAAAAGCGAAGGTGGTAAGGAGTCACGATGAAATTTTGATGAACTGATGATAGGATCCCTGGAAAGTTGCCCTACAAAGTCTTCCAATATGCTCTACGTTCGCTTTCGACGTCTACCGTAACCTTCGGACCCAGCCTCACGAACTCGAGCTTCAACTTGTTCCGACATTCATTCCATTCCTCCCCACTACTTTCTTCCACTGTCACGTCATCGCTTCGGGAGACCCAACCATCGTCAATCTCCCTCACACCAATTGATACTTGTCCTAGATGGTCGAAGCCTTCCAACGCCTCCGAGATGGATCCCCATTCAATATATTCAAGCAGTTGTGTCTTGTAATCCGCGATCTCAGGATAAACGAAGATGCTAAACGAGGAGAGTGGGCTTGGGTCAGGGTTGTCATCCTTGATACGAGAGAGTGCGACGAGGATAGTATCGGAGATCATCTGGTTGTAGATCAGTTCCTTGTGGACTTTGATATGCATGGTGAGCGACTCCATCCATCGAAATGCGTCTGACGACATCTGAATCCATTCTACGACGCGGGGACGGGAAAAACTTGATATCACATCAAGGGTATAGACTCTAGAGGACTGGGCCACTCACCATCGGATCCGGAATAGTCGACGAGGTCAAGCTCCAAATTCACAATGCGCGTCCTCGCATCTGAGACAAAGATCGCAATGGCGTATAGATCTTGGATGTCAGTGATAGTGAACGCGAAATCCGTTACACTGGACAAGTCCAAGGATCGACCAAAGATCTCGAGGAGTAAATCCATGTCACGAACATGCTGGATACATAGTCGGTTGACAGTGGTTGGAGGAATGTTACCTGACGAGTTGGAATCGGGCAATGTTAGGTCGTAAGTGTTCCACCAATCCCCATAAAACTGGGAGACATATAGGTTGTCGATATGAGAGAAGAGATGGAGTAACGCGAGGAATGGCCTTGCACTACTTGGTTCAATCGTAGATATTGTTGCTGATTCGACGGTGATGTTGTCAAGTAGAAGCAATCGACCTAATCTGGTCTTCTCTGCATTTGCTGAGGGTGATGAAGGCGTATGCCGGTCTAGGAGTAAGTCAAAACTCGTCAACGACAAAGACCGTAGGTGAGGGAGAGACGAAAGGAGCCCCTCAATCAATGGAATTGGAAGGATAGGTCGTTGGTTTCCCGCATCCAGGATACCGGTATAACGAATGGAGACATCGAATACCCATGAACGTAGATGGGGACAGTCTTCCGACACGAAATGAACGAACTCATGAATGTACGTGATAGGGTCGTGTCTCCCGACAGCACGATGACGAGGGCGGTGAACTTTCAAAGTGATAGATTGGAACAAAAGTCGTTGGCTTGTGACGGTCCATGCACGTGAGACCAGGCTGCAAGCCGCGAGCGCGGACTTGCTGTCTTCGAGGTGTGAGATGATCAGGTCTGAAAGCTCCTGGGGCACTCTGGGACCATCATGCATATTGGTTACGAATCCCGATGTATGGAGCGTTCACTGGCACGCTTTTAGGCTAGTGAGGGCCCGGAGAGAACAGATTACTAACTGCTATCGAGTGGTATAGTCAGTAATGAACTCAAAGCGATCACTACCATATTGACCATTCTGCTTACTACGTTTTCGTGTTGCCTGTTCACCTATTAAACATCAAGCTGGGACGAATGAGGAGACGTATTGAGTGAGTAAGAAAGCCTGAGCCTGTGGTGATGCAGCTGAGAAATCCGAGCCGCCCCTATAACTGAGTTTCGTCCACGTGACCGTCATATGTCTGAGACGCTCAAGCTGTTTCGTTGACAGTCCACACAATACAATCTTACTTCTATATGTTCACTTCTATACGTTCAACATCTCACTTATACAGCTCGAGCTCATCCGAGAGTCAAGAACGAATATTTTCTGCTCAAGTCGTCGAGGAATGAACATTTATGAACCGTACGCCTCTCCTACCCTATCTCGGGACAAGGTTTGTCGCTTCGTGTACGTTGGTGCCATATGTCTGTGGCCAATGGTGCTGGGGTTACCGGCTTTTAATCAACATAAACGCTCTCTGTCGTTTTCCCCGGGCACACCTACTGCGGCGACGATCAACAGGTAGATCAAAAATGCAATCACTGCCACTGTCCAACAGTACGACTTTGGCAGAACCGTGTACCTGACCAAACCATCCGCATTGTACTCATTGAGTGACACTGAATACACCCTCGCGTCCTATAATCTTAGAAGCAAGGAGGTTCGTGTATTACTCGCGGAATGCATTCCACACCTAGCCTGCCCACATTGCGGGACAGAAACTCGTGTCGCAGGTAGGTACCCAGCTTTATCGCAACCCTCGACCATCTATTCTCTTGTAATTTCCCCCTGGTACCATGCGCATTATGCGGCGCACGGAGTAGGTAAGTTACCTCGTGATGCCGGCTCATGGTCCAACTTCCATGCCACAGACAGTCTCCCGCCGTCAATCGCAACCTAAGCTGCCTCGTGGTGCAACTTAGTCTCTCGATACGGTCTCGCTACTCCTACTCACATATGTATGTCATCAAATGACGTATAGTCTTCTCTGGTATCATGCTCAGGATAGGAACGCTGCATTCCAAGGTAACAAACGTAACGAGGATCGTGCTTGGAAGACGTTCATAGTACGTTACCCTTCATATCTTGCCATTACTTTCTCCACCGCACGAACGTACATATTCAATCACGATTTCTGTTTCGAAAGGTGCTATGAGAATCATGGAGGGTTGACTGGCAGAACTTTCCTGTGCTTCGCGATGGTCCCGGTGTATTGCTGATAAGTACGTCCAGCTGAGATATAAAGCACGATAACCTCTCGTTTCTCCTCAGACTGCATTCCAACCTACTTATTTCCACTCCCTACAGTCGAAACGCTATGACTTTGTCGAAGAGAGTCCTCAAACAAATTCAAGATCAACATGTCCAGCAGCTTGCTCGATTCTCCGTCAAAGATGATGCGCCGCCAGAGGAACCAGGTATCACTAAGGAAGACTTGTTAGGCTGGATCGAGGCCAACCCTGCAGCTATCAAAGCTGCTAGAGACTCCAGTAAGTGCTAGCATATAGAATCGTTTCAATGAAAGGTTGACGCAACGCATATACATAGAATTTCGGAGCCCCTCCCAGGATTCTCCCAATTGGGATGCAGTTCTATTCTGCCTCATCGAGACTACAGCTCTATACCTGCGGTACGTGCGAACTTGATTCGTACTCTCGGCTTCGGATGTTATTCACACATATTTTCAGAAACGAAGGACTCGTGAAGCAGGCTATCGCAGCCGCGAAGCAGAACGACGCCGAAACTGCCAAGCAACTCTTGTCAAAGGCACAAGCTGATGTCGACATCGTCGTTCGTCCTTTTGTTACTATTTGCTGTCAAAGGTATGGACTGAGTTTTTTCTCGGAACTAGGCAAATGCCCTAGGTTGTACTTTCGTTCAGCTTTGCGGTGAGTGCAATCCTCATCATTTCTGCTTATCCGTGACTCATCGTTTTCGTCGATAGACTTTACGGATGTATGAGGAATTCACCTTACTCTTGGTCCGAGTATCGACTCAACCATATTTTCTAGAGAAGTCCGGATGGGATCTGGTTCCATAGTGGAGCATATAGTGGAGCCTTTGTGAGTACTGACCCTGGAAATCCTTTCGTAGGAGTGAGCCACAAGGTACGTTCTGATGACAGTACAGTCGACTTTGCTCAATGGGATCGTTCATGTACGAATCAGGGAACTAGCAGTGACGCGGAGATAATCACGGATCTTGACTGGTGGCCTGTCCAAGCAGAACAAGGTATCGCATTCGGGTCCCTTGTCCATAAAGGGTTCTATGTCGGGCTATTTGGAGGGTTTACCACTGAGACAGAGGTCTCTGTTCCTTTCGGTAAGCACATGCTGGCTCTTTCGTCAATTCCAAGAAGTGTTGATGTCAAACCTGATAACAGATGTCATGGTCGCTCAATTACTAGCAATATATCAAGATCACAAGGATGCGCCATTACATTTTGGGGTAAGTATAGTACGGCAACAATGTTGGAGACTCATTCACCAAAATATTCGCTTTCGCTCAGGGCCATTCTTTGGGAGGCGCGTATTGCACTCTGACTTATGGCGAGTTCTTACGCCGCGAAGAGCTTATCAACACGTTCAACGTTGGTGACATGTACAGCCTGGCTGCTCCACGCTCCTGCCTGGAACCCTTCGCATCGGAAGTTGCGAAGAATGCTACAGCCCAATCCGGAAAAGTCACCATTCGCGTCCGCAATGGCTTAGACCCAGTCCCAACGCTCCCTCCCCCCACGAAGGAGGACCTGGCTGCATACCCCTTCACACACGTTGACGGAGGCTGGCGTATTTTCAAGGATAAGGGGCCGGAGAAGATTCCTAGTGAGCGGCCCCCTAATAAGCCAGAGGACCCAATGGACTTGAACGCTGCGAAGGAACATGCCGTTGATCACGGTGAGTTTCTTGACTTACATTGAGGAACTCTGTCTTAAACGCTAGGTGTTATAGGCAACGACAAGTACTATCTTGCTTGGCAGCAAACTCCTCATACCAAGTGAATAAGAATTGACGTTTTACTATTACATACATTCGACAAAGAACCAGAAAGAATTGCGCCAGTGTTCTAAGTATATAACGATTGATGGACTGTCTTCCGGAATGATATGATTGACGAACTTGACTAAGGCTTGTCGGTTTGACTTGACAGCATCATAAGGCGTGACATTAAATGCTAGAAGTGTTGATCACTAGGTGTAGAAGTGATTGGTACGAATTGTATTAGCAAACGTCGAACTCCTTCCAGTCATCGCGACTCGCCCGAACAGGCGTTAAAGTCACGGCACCGTCGGTACGGTGATGGTGTTTGGTAGCCTCGAGGCTCGCTCGCATCGGCGCCTATTCCTAGACAGAGCTCGGAGACAGTCGGAGACCCTTTTCTACCCTTTTTCAGTTTCTGCTCTTGTCAGTCTCTTGTCCCAGACAACTGTGATCGACCAAGATATTCGTTATAAATGTTGTCACCATTGGCAGTCTGGCACAAATAACAAGTCCGATACTTGTCAGTCAAGGTACAGGCACTCGTTCCGAGCCTTCAAACTGGGAGCTGGAAGCTTCCAAGTTCATCTCGCATGAACCACACAAAACGCTATGGGACTGTACTACACACAGCCTGATGCTCACGGCCATGAAGCATCTTGAACGCTCTAGGTTGTTTCCCCGACCTCTGCGGTGACGTACGGGGCCTAACTTACCAGTACATTAAGAATGGAATCACTGTCTATTAGTGACTAATGTGGTCTCCTTTGCTATACAGGTACCTAATTGAGCAAGACTATTCGCTTACTGAAGGTGCTATGTGGTCAGCCTCGCACCTCATGTGGCCGCTATTGTCAACACGCAACGTTTCTAGCTACTTGTATGCATCGTGGCGGGGGTACTGCGCACCCTAAACATGTATGACGGAAGTTGCTATTGCTTGCACGGCGTATATGTCATCATTCATGCTGTTGCATGTGCTATATCATTTCAAGGCTCGCGAGTCGGAAAGCAAGCTATTGATGAGGAGACCTCAAGTCGCGATATAACTTGCAGACACCTTGTATTTGTTCGTACCTCTGTTCACCTCATTTTGACGTACACCTGCGTGATGACACCGGACGAGTCCAGAAGCGTTTTCCAGTGCATTTTATCATCGTTCTCAATACGTCTCAATGGTAAGACGTACCCCCGTATTTTGACAGGACCTTGAGGTGCCAAGCATTCGACGCCAACGTCTCCTAGCTCATGTGCACCGGCTATTGTGGACTGCTCAAAGGACCACACAGAACTCCGTGATGTTAGTAATGGAAGACTTCCTACAGTCAGTATGCATCTATGTCACAAGACCGGTATCATCTACTATAAAGTCGACGTTTGCTCTATGCTCTCAGTGATATCTCACCCCAGCCATCCAGCCCAATTCACATCTTTACGCATCAATTCACAGTCAGATTCTTACTTCCGCAAGATGGCGCTTTCTCGCGAAGTTCTCACCCGGGTCCGAGACGGACATGCCAGACAGCTTGCTCAATTTCGAATTCCTGACACAGAACGGGACGCCCCGCAAGAGACGTTGCCTTTCAGCAGCGAGGATCTGGTTGACTGGATCAAGGCTAACCCTGCCGCGATACAAGCAGCCAAAGATGCTCGTGAGTATCAGGTACTATATCCTACTGAATCGTCATTCATGTATGACCTTGCGCTTCCCGAATCATAGAGTGTCGCAGCACTTCTTCTGATACTCCAAACTGGGATGTTATCTTGTTTGCGTTGATAGAGAGCTCTGCGGTCTACCTTCGGTACAAGCTTCACAACAGTTTTAACATCATATTAATTCACTCACCATTGATATCCAGTAAACGCGACTCTGTGTTCAAAGCCATAGAAGCTGCCAATAAAGGCGATTTTACTTCTGCCCGGCAATACCTCCTTGAAGCGCAGGAGTATATTGATGACGTCGTTAGTATTTTCGTCATCACTCACCATTTGCCTCCCTGAGGTATGCCTAACGTTGGGTTGATCATGACTTCTGCAGGCCGCAGCTCTGGATTGTACCTTCGTGCAACTGTGTGGTGAGTGATTCTCGGCATGGGTCATGGTCTTACGAATATTGACGTAGGCTGTACTTCAGATTTTGCCAAAGTAGGTCGACTCGTCCCGGTTCAGGCGCGGCTTGAGTTCACACCGTCGCTTTAGGTCAGTCCGGACGGCTATACACTGCATAGCGGTGCATACTGCGGTGTTTTTGTTAGCAACGATACATTGAAACCGTTTATGGGGGTCGGTTATAAGGCAAGTCAAAGATTTAGATCTTGTATATCGCTTCTTCTGAATGACTCGGTATTCAAGGGTAGCAGCTCTTTGCGTGATTGGGTCACAGATTTGGATTGGACCCCTCTTCAGGCGGAGGGTGATATTGCGTTCGGGTCCCTCGTTCATCAAGGATTCTATGTCGGATTATTTGGAAAATTCACGTCTGACGGAGAATCTATGATCCCCTTTGGTCAGTTCAACGTCCAAATGCTCGAGTATATTCGTCTCTCATACCGATCTATCATAATTTGCAGAGGTCATGATCGGTCAGCTTCTGCTCGTGAATCAGCAACGCGAGAACGCCTTGCTTCATTTCACGGTAAGCAGATCGACGTTTTCATCCTCGTCTATTCGCTGAAAAACTTCTAGGGCCACTCCTTGGGCGGCGCATATTGTACACTCACCTATGGAGAGTTCCTCCGCCGCCAAAACCTTCTCGATACGTTCAACTTCGGTGACATGTATAGCATCGCTGCCCCTCGAACTTGCTTGGAGCCCTTCGCCGCCGAAGTTGGTCAGCGTGCTACCACAACGACTGGCAGGATCATCTTCCGCATCGTCAATGAGAGCGACCCAGTTCCTACCATCCCTCCCAGAACCACAGATCAACTTGAACAGTATCCATTCGTCCACGTTGATGGGGCATGGCATATCTTCTATGAAAAGGGGCCCGAGCCTATGGCGAGCGAGCAGCCTCCGAATTCGCCGGTTGATCCTCTCCCTATTCCTTCTATTATCTGGAATGCCACAGACCATAGTACGTACTCCAGGAGGATGCGATGTTATTTCTCTTTCTGACTGACGATGAATTGACATGTAGGCACGACGAACTATTACGCGAGCTGGAAGAATACCCCGCATTCGAAGTGAGCGAGACTCCTCGTAACACCCTAGATCGAGGAGTTGTTCATCAAAGTGGAAATTTTCATGCGATTTGTCTCATTTCTGATACTGATGTCAAACCATCTTTGTGACTCTGTATACTTCTGTATAATAAATAACATGTATATTCTATAAATGTGGCAAAAAGCCTACTGGTGGGCCGTGTCAGCAGGATCCGATCTCAGACCCCGAGCTCACTTATTATAATCAAAATGAGAATTCATGTTTCACGTCGAGGGAAAAGATTGAATTTCAGTAAATCGCGGATTCTTGCAACCCCGGATCCCTTACAAGTTGAGTGTCGTCGATCAAGTTTAATTAGGCGCCAAGACAGGCGTTTGGTATGATTGGTAGCCACGTGTTTACCACATGGGAATATATGAACCTCCCCTCTTTTGTTCGTGCGTTCGCCGTTTCCCCTGTATTTGACCAGATCTACTCTCCACTCTCGAAACACTCTATTCGTATTATTGCTTTGCTGTCTCGCATCTTGCTATATCTTATGCTATCTATCGCTCACCATATTGCTTTTGACGCTTTTCGCACAAATTTGCTTTGATTGTATCCTACTACTCTACATTTCTACATGGACCATAATACCAAACATGCAACTCAGGGGCGCCTTACCCGTACCGATTTACTCGCAAAGGTAGGGGACTGAATGGTTCGCCTATATAAATGCTCACCAACAATTATAGATATCTGCCTTGGAGAAAGAAAAGGAAGCCCTGAGAATCCGAGCTTCCCTTCTCAATTCAAAGCTGATGACGACTTGGGATGCCATGGACTTGCTCAAGCAAACTTGTATGGACGAGGTTGCCTCCGAACGGAAAGAGAAGGAGCAACTAGCTGCGCGCCTCGAGGCGGCCCTCGCCACAGCGAGAACGCTTGAGCGGGAACGGGAGGACCTGCAGGATGTTGTATCAGAATTGTCTGAAAAAGGTAGGCATTTCGTGCTCGATGTCGGGGGGCGGGTGGATATTATATGCGCTGGTAGCGTTGTATGTTCACATGCCGTGTGTTCGTTCTGTAGTAGAATCATTCAATGACTTCTCGGTATGGCCATGCACTCAGGTGCACTTGCCCGTCGCAGCCGGTCCGTCGCCTATATTCTATCTGGCATGATGGAATATTGAGAGCCATTCATTTCGTCTTGTTTAACGTATTATCCGACTAGATCCTTCCCCAATTCGAGATCCCGAACATCAAAGCGGCCAAGCAGCTGGGGAACTTGCATATGCGAGGATGGCACTGTCGTTCCTTCAATCGGAGCTCGAACAGGAACGACAGAATCATGCTCGTGATAAAGAATATGCTGAAATGGAGCTTCTTCAGCTCCAAGCAAAATTGGCACGTCGTGAAGCCGAGCTTGAAGCTTGCATCTACCATACAGGACACGCTATGCTGCCCCTTCCAGAACTACGACAGTCTGAGGGCTCCCGTTCAGCCGTGACGCCGTCACCTCGGAATAGGGCGGGGCGTACCAGGGAACCTTCACCAAGAGCTATCCCTGCTTCGTCCATATCCAGGACAGACGCTGAGCGCATATTCGGATTGGCGAACGTAAAGAATCGGACTCTGGAGAGAGAAGTCAAGTCCCTCAATGATACAGTGAGCGTAATTTCCGTTGTGAATGGATTCCCCCATCATTGAAATGTAAGCATCGCGCGTAGCTCAATGCACTGCGGTTCGACGACAACCATGGACCTGTGCGCCCTCCTTCTCGACGAGGCGCAGGTCCTTTTCCCTGTGCACTCCTCGTTCCCGACCAGGCATCTTCGGCCGAAAGCCGCACATTCCGTTCGCCACAACCTCAATCGCAACACAGCAGACCGGAAGCCGATACAATACCCGTGGGTCCGAACAATACGGAGGAGCAGTGTGATACCAAGACCGACATGATCTCTGTACGGCGGATGGAAAACGAACTCCGCAGGCTCGCGGACGTGGTTAACAGATTCATACAGGAATGCCGAGAAATGAGGGGTCGTGTCCAACAGGTGGGGAAAGTCAGAATCATACTACAGACTCATTGACTGACTGTGGTCCCATTCTACGCTATCAGAGGAAAACAAACGATACTCCTGTCACTGATGTGAGAGACCAAACCGGTCCCGTCCGCGCGTGAGTTTGCTATGCAATGAACCATCATCATATTCTATTCCATGATTGACAGGCCGCGCTGAATAGAACGAACGATATCATTGTCGCGGGAGCATTCACTGTAGATGATCTTCTAGGAACGGATGAAGAGTTAACTGCTCGACAAGGATATCCTTTAGGAGAACAAGGGCATCCTCAGGGACTGCCCCAAATCCCACAACAACCACAGCACCCGAACAAATCGCCGCTACCGATTCTATCACCATCGTCGCACCCTGCAAAGCAGGCATCAGCGGCGAGCCCTGCAGATACACCATCAAAGTCGACAATGGAGGACATCATCGATCTGCTGGATGACAATCTTAACCTTCCGGGCCCAATTCTTAACCTCGACAGGAGCAGTAGCACAGATGGCGAGAAGGAAGGTTCTGACGGCGATGTTCTTGGTGACGCGGAGATGGGAGAGGAATCAATGGAGTTGGAGACGCCGCTTCAAGCAACAGTTATTTTAGATACAACAACTATACCTATGACCCAAAGCGTGCAGTCTGCCCTGGCGAATCACGGTGACCACGTTGACGAGCGAGATGATATCGACATCAACCCTGCGATGATCCCTCTCCCACGATCACCCCCACCCCCACCCAATGGACCCTGCCAGTCCGAGACCGAGCCCATGCATACGCTGATGGAAACATCTGACACGCCACAAACCGCACTGGCGTCTCCAAATGCACCGAACCCAACTCGGGATGTTCCCCAGTGCGAACCCGAGCAAGGTGTGTCGTCCCCCAGAATGCAGAAACGACAGGGAGAATGGGCGGAGGAGGCGGAGAGAAGAATAGAGGATCTCGAACATGAGCTTCAAGAGGCGAAAGAGGAGATTTTCAGACGGGATGACGCGTTGCTGGAGCTCCGAGTCCTCGTAGACTCCTTCCACCAACAGATCCGAGGGACAAGTCGTCTCCCTGTTGATGATACCGGGGAGTGATATGAGTGGTACAGGAAGGGAATACCATTGCTTTACGAGAGTGCTCGCGTTTGTACAAATTGCACTGTACTGGGTCTGGACAATGAGGATGTGCGAATAGAAGGGTGAAAGAGGAGGAGGAGGGATACTTTGGCCGGCTCGCTTGAAAATGGCTGTTGCTGCGTACGCATCACGACAGGGTATCCACGGTCAATGTTTTACGTCGCGGGTCAAAATGAAAGAAAAATAGAGACAATGTGCGGAGGGCGGAGGGCGGAGATAGCATTCGTCGGGACACATCCTGTCACTGCGTTGTCTGACTTGTCATCCAAATTGCGATGCGACTAGAAGTGACCGTAATATCCCGATATACGTGTATCTCCGTACGTAGATGGTCAGCGACGTAGAATCGATGACAGACTCTATGAATTCTCTCCGCGACGCTATGTAGACATCAGGATTGAGACGGACATTGACCACCCGAGTTGGATACTGGTCCTCACCGATGGTCAAGATATCTTGTTGGTGGCTCAGCAAGCGGCGTATATGAGTACAAATGACTACATCTGCTATCAACAGACAAGCATCAGAATCCGCAAAAATCAGTGAAAAGCTCTTCAGAGGTAGATGCAAACAGACTCACCTCATGTTCGAACCATATCGCGATTGTCAAGCAGTTGCCGAACTATTTGCATTCTCACCAGCGCCACCTTGTCGATTTTGTTTCCGTTGGTGTTTCGGCTTATTAGCACCTTTGCTTTTACCTTGTGCATTTGCGGCCGCCGGGGTTCGCAACGGAGGCACATAGGTCGCTACCTCTCCGTCTAAGCGTGCCCATGGACGCTCAGGGTTTGGGGGGCCGGACGCCACAGGAACTTCCCTCGGAGGGGGAGGAACCTTTGGCGGTATCTTCTCTTTTGGCTCTGTAGTCGCTACTGTACCCTTTGATATTGCCGCGGTATTCATCGGTGGTGCCGCATTGTACGAGGAGACTTTGATTTTTCTCGTCTTGGAATTGAGAGACAGAACCTTATGGGACTGGTTGACAGGATGATGTTGCAGGGATCCAGGATGTGATGCCGCCGCCGCGGCATGGAGAGGCGTTGATGTAGATGATGATGGGGCGAGAGCAGGGAAAGCCCCCGCGGCTTGACGAGCCTCTTCTACAGCACGTTCTCTCTCTTGCTCCTCCTTCAAGAGAGTCTCGTGGATCTCCTCCTCAATACGAGCTATCAAGGATTCTCTGGCGGCACCAGTTATCAACGGGGTTCGACAATGAGGACAGTCGTACCCCGGCTTGTTAACGGAGCAGAGAATGAGGCCGCATGACCGACACCCGGGTGTATATGGCGAGAGAGTATGGACGCGGGCTGTGTAGAATCAGATAAATAGGTCATTTAGACTTGACGGGAACCCTGCATGCGAATGAATGCATCTCACCTAAGCAAAAGCAGCCACCGCTGGGATCTATCCCGTTGGTGTTGTTCTTGAGCCCATTTCGCAGTTCCTCAAGCTTCTGTACCTCCTTGCTCTTCGGCCGTTCGTTTTGTTTGGCCTTGCCTTTACCCCCGGGCCCGGCCTGCGCTGGTTTCGGTGGCAGTCGGTCAGAGGGTAGATGGGATGATTTCTTCGTCCAAGGCGTATGGTGCATGTAGCGCGAAGGTACTTGTCTTTGAGAATGTGTTTGGTCGACTGAATGAAGTGCTTGACGAGCAGAATTCCAGTTCATGTTGATGGAATTGATCTCCGAAACATATTTGACCGCCGCGCACAGCAACACAGCGTGTACATACACTCCCGCTTTAGGCAGGTGTTTATGGTCCCTCCCAAATGCCAAGTGACACGATTGCTTCTCTACCGTACCGACGCGCTGCACTGATAATTAAGTTTCTCTTCTGTTCTCTCTCATATTCGTGCTGTTCGAATTTCGACGTCGCCAACTCGGCGTACCCCGATGTCATCGCGATTTTCATAATCTTTTATACTCGCGAAAGGACTGGAAGCTACATCGTGTACAGCGCCTCCCGGGCCACAATCCACGCAGTGTATCCCCCATATTCGACAAAACACCCTGATCCCTCTACATGGATCCGCTCCTCACCGATGTACCCAAAAAATATTAAAACATTCATAATCCCCAAGTCGTGCTTCCCAAATCCACCGCAAGCCTAGTCTCCTCCACAGACAATCACAGAGAAGACAATCGTTCTCTGTAGTATAGTCTGCGCTACACGGCCAGCAAGTCTCATCAAGGAAACTTGGTGAAATTAGACTTCACGGAAAACTTGATGATTCCTTGATAAATCATCAAATCTGTCGCGTTCGAAAATCATGGTTTTCGTAAAATCATGGAATCCTTGAGGATTTGATGCCAAGAATGTAACAGCGCTCAACCGTCAATCGGGGCATGAGAGCACACCAAAATAAAAAAAATGCATGGGCCGGATTCGAACTACCAGCCCAGTGACTCTCAGCTCGCGAACACACCTGCACGCCACACCCACACCACTTCACCATCTGTCCTTTGTAAAGGAAAGAGTATGTAAAAATATATGCCCTCGAAGGTGCCCAGAACCTCTAATGCGTCAGGACTTAGACAAATCTTCAATGCTTCACTCCCTGCCGATCTTCTGTAGTTGCCTCCTATACAGACAAAATTCATAAGTCTGTCTAAATTTCTCATTCACGTTCCTGTCGCAGTACATACTGAGGCTATCAAGCCATGTATCGTGACTCTTACAATATAATTCGTGAATATACTTGATTTCAACCTGAAGTCCCCTCAGTTGGCCAAGCCCCGAGCCGTGCACGTGCATTGATGCTTGTACCAAATATGGCACAATTCCTTCGCGAAACGACTCGGAAATCACGGAACCATGCCATCGAGATTTTTGCCATGAAGTATCCATGATTTCAACGGGTTTCATGGAAACTTGATGTGAACCGTCAAAAATTCATGGTGATTTTCCCTTGATGACAATTTCATCAAGTATCCTTGAAAACACCTGCTGGCCGTGTAAAGTTGAGGGTCTTTGCAGGTGATCCCGGTTTCGGGGTTTCCCGAGAATAACGCAAAGCTTTGACCGTGGTGCCGGATTGCCGCTTACCCATCCTAAGGTTGTCAGCATGAGCAACATGAATGTATGTTAGCTTTCAGACATTAAGTACATTCTGAGAAGCATTAAAACACAATAAAAGGCTAGAATAAGCCGTATAATCCAAGACTGAGGCGTAGAAGGAGCTAGGGAGCCCCACTTATTCAGTCCTACCAATTTGCGGCTAGTATTCACAACTATTGTCCCCTGGATGGGTCAGAATCTCTCACATTCTATATAATTCATATCATAAATACATATGCCCAGCAATATGTGCCCATATCCTAGCTTCAAGGTTCACCACAAGAGTCTCAACGCAATCTGGAGGGATTGCCATTGTACGGACATGTATTGCACGTGACGGGATATCAAACTCCGCTGATGATGGCCTGCTGGCCGTCAGGGCAGGAGGTCCTTTCGTTTCCTTTTTGGGCGATAACTGGGATCACCAGCGAGGACCCTCAACTTTAATCTAGACTACCGCAAGCCCTAACCCACAACCTCAGGCTCCGAGTCCCCGCGAGTCCCTCATCAAAAATCTCACTACATCTCGCAATTCAGCCAGTTCTGGGATCATTCATCATTCGCAGAACCAAATGAGCCATCGCATGCATGCAGCACAGGGACACGAATTGAATGGAATGACTGAACTGTATGAACGTAATTATCAAAACGAACCTTATCCCTAGGCGTCGGAAGTCGGTGATGCTATCATGAGGGACCGTTTCTGGCTAAGCGGCATCCGTTGAGTTACCGAGCTTCCAACTATTAATATATTGATCTGCGCCCCCCTCCCAGGACCCCCGAAAATACGGTTATATGCCGTTCCAAAAACCGAGATGACATGCCTAATTTGGACGTTATGCCAGGTCATTTGGCCGAGATTTGGGCCGAAATTTGGGCACACCCTAGGTCCCAGGGACCGAGATTTGGGTTGACCCGGCGGGATGCCAGTTCACTTGGCCGAGATGAGCCTGAGGATGGTTGAGCCGCGAGATGCCTCCGAGCCACCGTATACAAGCAACAAAAGTTGACTATAGTGCCAGTAATGAGTTACTAAGAAGTCAATCATGAATTTTAAGTGATCAGTAGGCTTATA